>JAVSBV010024880.1:0-25424 GCA_033117975.1 Parotocinclus spilosoma | reverse complement strand
AAGACAGGTTAACTGGTGTCTGTAAAGTGTCCCTTAATGTATGAATGTGTGAGTGCATGTGTGTGTGAGTGTGCCCTACGATGGATTGGCGCCCCATCTGGCGCCCCATCTGGGGTTGTGCCCTTGCACCCAGAGTTGCCGGGTGGGCACTGGCTGGCCCGCGAGCCCAAGTGGAATAAGCAGAAAAGATAATGAATGAATGAATGTATTGTACAGTACAGTGCTGAAATAAATGCTTTCATGTTGCCTTTTAATTAATAATAATCATGTCTCATAAAAGATAAATGGAATGACTGTATTGAACTGTACAGTGCTGTACTAAATGCTAAATGTACTAAAATAATTAATTCATTGTCTTATCCGCTTATATAAGTCAGTGTTGGAGCTGGTGCCCAGTTGGTAGCACAGGGTTCAAGGCAGGAACAACCACTAAAAGGGTGCCAATCCTTCGCAGGGCACATACACTCACACACTCATACACACATTCACACTCTAAGGGCACAATGGAAACACCAATTAACCTACCAACTATGTACTTTGAATGTGGCAAAAAACTGGAGTACCTGGAGAAAACCCACGCAGGCATGGGGAGGACATGCCCTACACAGTGATAGCCCAGAATCAGGATCGAACCAAAGATCTCAGAGGCGCCAGTGTGAACCGAAGCACCACTGTGCAGCTAAATGCTGTCATATTGTGTCTTAATTAATATCTACTTTTACCACTGTGTGCAAAGTACTGTATCCAAACTACCATGTGATTACTGTACTGTTCGGTCAACGTACTGTACGCTGAGGAGGCCGCCTGACCTTCATGACACAACCTTATTATAAGCAGTTTTGGAGCAGGCTCTGTTGCTACACTCTCCAGGACTAAACAAAAAAAAAGGTTCTCTGGTCTGATAAAATCATGATTGAACTTTTTTTTTACTTAATTCTTCGTGTCATGTCTGGAGGAAATGAGACAAAGTTCATTACCTGCTCAATACCATACATATAGTGAAGCATGGTGGTGGCAGCATCAAGCAGTTTGTGTTTTTTTAGTGACTGGGGCTGGTTAGGGTTGAGAGCAAGCTGAATGTAGGAATGTACAGAGATACCTTATATAAAAACCTTATTCAGAGCGGGACCTCTGATTAAATTGAAGGTTCACCTTTTAAACTGACTCAGGACAACACAGGAGTGGCTTTGGAACAACCCTGTGAAATGTCATTGAGTGGTTTAATCGGAGCCCTAAATTGGAGTCAATTAAACATCTCTGGAGAAACCTGAATATGGCTGTACATCAACGGTCTCCATTCAACCTGATAGAGCTTGAGAGGATCTGCAAAGAATAGCAGAAAATCCCAAATCCAGGTGTGACTGGAGGCTGTAAATGGTGCCACAGAAGCTTCAACTACGTAAAGGGCCCGAATACTTATGTCAACGCGATGTTTTAGGTTTTCCTCTTTTTATACATTTTCAAAAAACCTACTTTTACTTTCCCATTATGGAATATTGAGTGCAGGATGATGGGGGCACCCTCATTTAGGACATCATCTAAGCCTAAAATCATTATTTTTGTGACTTAGAAAAAGGTGTCCCATCAAGCATCATGTGTCCAGTACAATTTTAAAAGTATGGATTAGCACTTTATTGAGTCGTTTATATTTCTTACTGTCCAGTTCATGTTACACGTAAGAGCTTAAGCTTCAAAGTATTCTTAAGTTTTTCTGTAAATAGAATAATGTAGTTTTACTATTACATGTTGTTTAAAGCATTGATTTTTGGCTATTAAATAGTCTTCCAGTGGATTGCTCTGGGTCAGTTACTGGTATTACGTCCCTCAAAACCTCAAAAGTTACCTTCACTGGTGACGTCCATGTACGCAGATTGTCAGCATTACCCCTGTGATAACACACAGATTTTAGTATTTTATCATTTGCTGATTGGACAGACTCCACATTCTTTTTATTATGCGCTCCCCTCAGTCTCCCTGTTCTTCTTGTAGGTCTTGTAGGTCTTTCCTTTTTTTGTAGAAAAATGCCCATGGGCTGGTTCTGCCCATGTCATGGCAGGCAACCCAAGACATGTGATGTAGATCTGTCAACTCAACCACAATGAGTGCCGTTTTAAAGAAAGAAAGCAGAGGGCTCTGAGAAAGTAAACAAGACAGTGGTTGTTTTGTCTTATTTTCTCCATGAGACATAAATGAAAGAGAGCCAACGGGAGGTTTGAAAGTAATATGTTTAATCATATTATCATTTATTACAGGCTTTTTAAAAATAACTGCTGGTTCACATGCATTTATGGCTTTCACAATCCCTTTTTTTCCCGAATTGCTAGCAGGCACTTCAACTCCAACAAGTCATCATACAAGGCGCACGCTGCATT
The DNA here is from genome assembly GCA_033117975.1 of Parotocinclus spilosoma. NCBI lineage: Eukaryota > Metazoa > Chordata > Actinopteri > Siluriformes > Loricariidae > Parotocinclus > Parotocinclus spilosoma. The sequence continues at coordinate 23,052 of JAVSBV010024880.1, read as the reverse complement.
GGTGGTCACCACTAACGTCGGCTTTGATGCTAATGTTCCTCCCAAAACTCGGTGGCATGCAAGGCAACAAACGAGTAAAAAGAATAAGAGCGCGAGCGTGGCTTACACACCATGTGCTGCGTAAACGTTTGCGTTATATTCGGAATGTCACGTTTGGCTTTCAAACAGGTTTAACAGTTTTATACTGCAGCAATAGGCGAACAGAACTTCCCCCCAACCCCCTACACACACACACACACACACACACACACACACACACGCAAACACACACAAAATACTTTTCACCCCTTTAGGACAGCTCTGGCAAATCAATACACTCCAAAAACCACAGGAATTTGTTTCGCTTCGTTTTCAAACTGGGTCAGACTCAAACTACCATCAAGTTTTACTGTACCACCAGAGGGGAGGCACCAATCTGATTCGGAAACTGGCCCAAATGGAAAACTTTGGAGTCTCAGCTTGGTCACGAGAGCCCATGCTGGGGAGTAGGATTTAATCAGTAGCACCATAATACCTTCTAAAAAAGAAAATCTATGAAAGCTAATTTGTAAGGCGAGCTGAACATGGCAATGCCATGCGAGCTACTGAAGGTTAATATGCTATCTGAAAGCAGAAGTGCACAGATGTCCAACTCTTGGCGCTCCTATTTACAATCGATCAGCTTAGGAAACTAGTTCTAGATCTCGTCGTTTGTAGTTGGTCAATGCCAGAGAGAGAGAGAGAGAGAGAAAAAGAGAAAGAGAGAGAGAGAGAGAAAAAAAGAGAGAGAGAGACTAAGACAGAGAAAGGTCTGAAACACAACAGACATTACTGACTGTAGCTTTCAAGGACAATCACAGCTCTCGAGAGCAACGCTTTACGCTAAACGAATCCCACCAGGTGGGAAAGCTGCTGACAGGGAAAGCTTAGTGGAACCTGTGGCATCCGTTCATTTCACACACCTCCCAAATGCTCCACTCTTTCTGGCCTCAACCCAGGGGAAATGTGAAAAGGTACAGTCCAGTTACATTATTGGCATATGTTTGCAAACCTGTGCTTATTTATAGCTACTTGGCCCACTCAGTATAGCATTTGTCAGTGTTAGCTTCGCGTCCTAATCTTGACCTCTGTCAGCACATCATTAGTAAGCACTTGTGCTCCTCCAGCCTCCATCCAATCGTAACGTTCCATCCTTATTTTCCTCCCACATGACCAGAATAGGAAGGTGGAGGGGTGGGGTCTATCAGCTGCCAAGATTGGATACGCGCATAAACAAGGCACACTGGGTAGCCCAGCGGACGCCCCACCGACTATACATGAGGCCACTAGTTAAGAAGAAGGGGCATTATGAATAGGCACGATGGAACAAGCGGGACAGACGTGATGATAATACACTGGTACCTCGGCTCTCGTTGTTAATGTTGAGTACTGAAAAAGTTTTAAAAACAAAACTCTCCTGAGTCGTAATCATTCATATAAATGTAATAAATTTGTCGCAGACCCCCAGAACATTTTCATTGTATAAGGTATTGGTAGAGTTGTGTTGTATAGATGCTAACTGATTTACAATGGGAATACATTCCAACACATCCATCAAATTTAAATGTCATATAAATTGATGATTTTACTATAGTCTATACTGTCTCATAGCAGAGTCTATTATACATTAATACTTACATGAACCTAGAGTTGGCCAAAAGCATCAAGGGTTGAGACAACCCATGCAATTTAAGTGAGTAATAGCTTAAAAGTGAAAAGAAAAAGAAAAACACTTAGTCTATGGGCGAACTCTAGCTGTTAATACTACCTGCTCAGCCTCAAAGCAAAGAGGATTCAGTTCCTCTTTTCCTTTCGGTTGGCTGTCATTAATAAGCATTCTAAGACCCATGGTCACAGAAAAACGTGACAAACGCAGCTGAGATCTGCTCTGAGCAAGGAATTTTGTGTATATCACTGCGTACTGAATTGTGACTCATAAATCGAGAAACAGCTGAAGCTAGTCTCGTGGCCCGAGTCATACAAGTTCAAGCAAGTGTGCCGAGTACTGAGCAAACATCGAAAGATGTCAAGATGCATCAAAACAAAAAACTGTCGAATTCCGAGGTGGTCGAGAACCGAGGTACCACTGTAAAAGGAAGGTACATCATTCTGGCTAGAGGTGAGACATCAGAACAGCATTTAAGATTTTGCGTTTACTCAAAGGCAGCCACACAAAAAGGTTACAGTATTTGGGAAAAGTAAGTTAACACGCTTTGGAAATGGTAGCTCCTAATGTTATATCTAGCGGATACAGCAAGGATGAGGCCCTCTTGGGAATTAATAAGTAGTGCAGATTATACTGTATTACAGGACAAAACATAAGTATAATGTCGTTAGCATATCATTCCGGGGGTGGCTACAACATCTCGTCACGCTCTTGTGGCAAGGCATGACGGCGGTATGGGGTTAAAATGCAAATGGTAAAGGGTCTAAAATATTTCCACGTACAGACACTACATGCTTGCGGACTCGACTCTCCAGCGTCGTCTCTCATCATGCCCTCACTCCGCTCGTCTACGCCTATTTGTACAGGCTGGCAGGGGGCTGGAGCTCAGACGAACCCAAGTACTGGCTGCAGTTGGGATCACCCCTCACTCTGATGGAGGAGGGAATCTGAACGCCAGTGTGGGGATTCACGCACCAGCACTCGCCCCTCTGCCCGTGGGTGGACATGTGACACTAGGACACAAGAAAGGAAGGGAGTTAATAAAGCACTCGTTACAGTAAGCAGAACGGAGGCAAGGAAGGCGGAGCCAGCCCCCAGCGGCGACTGTACCCGCCTCACTGGCCACAGAATAGCTCTCAGACCCCCTACCGAGCACTCCCGAAATGAGGTCATAATTGAACCGGACACAACACACACACACACACACACACACACACACATACATAGGCAGACACACATACGGGACCCCAAATATCATTCAAAAATGTAGACTTTGCAATTTTTTCCCTCGTTGTGAAAGACCAAAGCCTGACAGTTACATTAATTACTCAAGAAACGAGTTGGTTTCTAGAAACAATTTGGGGTGGAGATGTAAATTTTTTGTCAGAGCCATGGGAAATGCAGCTTTCACATCAAAACAAGGCAGTCGTTACGCGTCAGTGGGGCGGGGCCGTCCCCGTTTGACCTCTGTCGTGTAGTGCTATGTGTCACTGTGTTGAGAGAGATTGCACATATCACTGTTTTGGCTCTAAAAATAAACCGAACTCTGTCAAGGACACGTGGTGGTGGGGGGTAAAGTCTAACTGAAAAACAGGCGGCAGACAGTAAGAAAGCAAACATGTTTATGACCTTGTAACTCCCGGCGCAGATGCTGTCACCACGGTGTCGACAGAACGCCCTTACTTCCGATTTTTGCCGTTTCATCTTAATGCCATTATGTTTCATGCCAGACTACACCACTGGTGTGGAAGAGAGGTTATGCATTTCTTCAGGCAAAGATAGCAGATCTGGAGATGTCTTTCCTTAATCCTTACCCACAGACACTCGTACTTTTATAGAACGCTTCTACTTGAGTTTGGGTCCGAGATGCAGCATTCATGACGGTCCAGCTTACACGATCGGATAAAATGTAGAAGGAACACAACGTAATGGTCAAATATTCATGCTGTCCTGTGGGTCCTGGTTTACAGAAGCATGTCCTGGGTTTCAAATTTACAGTCAACCTCGTATTTGAAGCTAAGTTCCCTAGACATAACTCAAAGTTGTGTCTAGTGGTAGTGATATATGTATTTAAAATTACATTTCTGTGTACAGCAATGCACAAGGGCTTATACATCAGAAGAAAGCTAAAGTGCTTCAATAAATTTGCCTCTGACTAAGGTTGGAATTGGGGGGGGGTTGTTGCTTGGTGAAAGGGGCCTATCCCAGAATTCATTAGGCACAAACGCTGCAAACCAGTCCGTGGTTTTAAAACCAGGTTCTCATCAGGAACGGCGTTTCCAGCACCTGGCTCTTACCTCCCAAGTCACCGGAGCTAAAGCATCTCATTTTAGCCTGACTGATACTGGCCAGGGTCACATGGGGGTCTCCTTTTTAAGAATTAACTCTGTCCAAGCAGCGAAAAAGTCTTGGACACTATCAGATTAGCTGTTTTAGCCATGGTATAATGTCAACAATTTAACGGCAAAAGTTCAAATTTATGTTTGACTTGGATTTGCCTTTTCCACTGATTTTCATTTTAATCTTTGTGAGCTTTAGCGCTTAGCCTTTTCACCCTACCCTTTTATAAAGACCATTCCTGATGAAACTTCTTAGGACTGTACAAGGCTCAGGTAACCCATATAGGCTTGTCTTTCTGCTTTTTTAAAGTTTTAACACGGCAGAGAGATGTCATTTAGGATGTACTCTAATAAAGATGTATCAATAAATGGCCAGTGCCAAAACGCCCAGACAGTGATGGGTCATGGACAGGATCAGATTGCCCAGCAGTCCAGTTGTGGGATCCTTTTCATATTTAATTTTAAATATCCCCTAATATTTGTGAGCAGTGTATATATGTTCATTATGGTTATGAAACAATGGCATATCTCATCTAATGGTGGCCTACGACTTTTGCACAGTACCCTACAACCTAATCCATATACCAGAACAACAGGCCATAGCTGAGCTCCATAATCACACCACTCAACCTACAAGGCTATTTTGAGGTAGTTTGCAATATACAGTGTGATGTAGTTGGCACTTAGGGCAGTTAGCAATAGAATAGAATTACAATAGAATTACAATTATAGTTGGGTACAAATAATGTAAGGAATAATTAACTGTCTATAATCACCTGCATGCTAAAATAATCACAGCTTTATACTGCAGCGCAGCAAATCAGTCCTGCTGCTCACCAACAGTCAACTTTACCCAAATGTATCCCACAATGCTTATGAGCACAGAAAGTTTTTGGCTGTGCATGCTGCATTCAAAGCGCAGGGGATTGCCTGCCTCCTAATTTCCACCCTAGAGCATTCATGCAATCTCATTTTACAGTCGCACAGTCACATCTGAACACCCACTGCTTGATTTCCTGCTATAACCTGGGGGATTTTATATACTCCAACCTGCAATTCAAACAGTTAGATTCCATTATAACGCACGGTGACGCAAATCCCATCCCAAACATGCAATCTGAGGAATTGAGTGAGTGTACATTTGTACACTTGGTGCAATGTATAGGCAGTGAATGGATATCAAAATGACACCCTGCATTCCCCAACTTCCCACCTACTGCTGATTAATAAAACCTTTTCTAGTTGGGTTTTGGTTTCCTCCTTGACAACACTTGGCATTTTGGGCAGTATTAGAAATAAGTATTATTTCTGTTTTGGTAGCGGTTATGGATTTATTTCCTAGGCCGGCCCCCAACTCTTCCTCTTTTCACATCCAGGGAATCTTTTATATACAGCACATACAGTACATACTAGGGAAATGTCTTTGGAATTTGGTAGGGAACTGTTATACAAAGAGTAAACCATGTGCACATGGGGAGAACAGAACTCCACATAGGCCGGTCCAATGTCGGGATCAAACCCGGGTGATGCCTGAAGTGACTGTGCTATTCACTGTGCCGCTGTGCCACCCACATTTTTACATTATTCAATGTTTAAATGTGGTAAATATTATTTTGAATATATCGATTGATGGTTAAGTACATAAGGTAATTCTGGGATGCTAGAACGAAACTGGATTTTTCCCATAAGAACTAAAGGAAACAATCAACAAGTCATCCTGCTGAACAAATATTAGACCTCTTTGTACATTGTGACAGCAGGGAACAACCGTATTTATGAAATAAATACTTGCATTACCTTATAAATCCAATTTAGACAGCACATGGTGCAAGTCCATTACAGGGCACGCACAAACAGGGACACTTTAGATATGGGACCTGTTATACCACGTGTCTTTGTAATGTGGATAATCCACATAAACACGGGGAGAATATGCAAATTCCACCAATGCGGTGGTCGGGCCGGGACTGTGCTGCCGACTGTAGTAAGACTGTCCTAATACAACGTTAGACACTTTTGAATTTCGCTTAGATGGTGCTGCACCTCCTCCATCACACATAGGCTTTAATAAAGCATTTCACTGTCCATTTGTCTGTTCTTTTTTCCTATTTTCCTGTTTTAAAAAGTCACTTACCATCAACAAGCCACTTACATCTGAACCAATCACTGCTTATATAAGTTATTTAGGGTCCCTATACTTCAGCAAGAGCTACATTGAAGAAAAACGTGTCTAAAACACCATTTCGAAAACTAAAATCGTTCCTAGGTCCTGCAGCGCGAACACAGTTCTAAGAACCGTGAAAAAGTTTGGCAATTTGGCAGTCAAATTAGTAGTCCAGAGTCTTGTACCCATTACGACAAACAGAAACCACCAATTTGACTGTTTAAAAAACCCAAGCTTTTTGAACAGAAAGAGTCAGAGCGCCATTTAATCGGACTTTTGGCAACCGCCCAATTCCCACTTGAGTGCAGCGTGAGGGAACGACACGGTTCAGAATGCACTGGGTGTGTGTTGTGACCACTGACCTGCTTTACATTATATTGCCCTTTGCTGTCACAGTTGGGAAACTTCAGCTCATACAGGTTCTCCAGGGGCCCCTTGTTGTCGTAGAAAGTCATTTTCGAGATCTCATCCAGCACCTTATCCAGCTCCTGGTGACACTGGCTCTGCTCCGCCAGTAACGCATAAGAGACAAGAAAAAAAGCACGATAAGAACCAGTTTGGCAGCTTCATGAAACATATCTGATATTCATTTCTCACTTCTGGGCTACGCTTTCACTCGATCTCTCTCTCCCACATTGAATCAAAGAGTCTCCCTAGCTTTCTTTCTAGCTCACCCTCTCACTATTCTGGCTGCTTGTCGTTTGGCCTGGGATGAGAAGGTACAGAAACTGAACTCTCTCTGAGCCAGGGATTTTATCCGGATCGTTTGGACGAAAAGTTCTTCAGAAAAACGTTTTGCCGCGGTCAGGCCCTGGCTCTTGACATGGAACTTGTCAACCTGATGAATTCATACGATTTCTGCAGTTTGTCAGTGATGGACCGTGGATTGGCATTACCCTTTTTTTTTCAAAGCCAGCTCCAGCTTTCTGGGTTACCTCCCTTGTTTACTTCACACCAGCTATAGCTCCAGTCATACCCTAATGTTCTCATCGAATGTCTTTTCGCTTGCCCATTGCTTGTTTAGCAGCCTTCATAGAGAGCGTTAAACGAAGAGGAAAATTTGGCCAAGGGTATCATTGTTTTTTCAGGTCCAAGCACCGTTTTGTAACGGCTACAGTGGCTATGCTAATTAGGGAGCACATAGCTGGCAGCTTCAAACTTAATTTATGTGAGATTATTCATTGTAAAATAATAATAAGTTTCCAAGAACAATTTTCCACCACAGTGAACAGGGTCATATCGCTGAGACCAAAGCAGTGGGACAACCCAGGCCTAGTTTTGAGCCAAAAAATTGTGAAAAGAAAAAGAAAAACAACAGATTATGCAAGACACTGCTTAAACAACCTGGCCAAGGCCAGCAAAGGCGTTGTTTCGGGATGAAGTCATGCAGCAGCAGTCAAAACTTTCAAGGTCCAGGTAAGACATGGTCCATGTCCAAAAAAAATTAATTAAGTCGCTGTAGATATAAGTGATGGCCAAATGTGATAAGAAGCGAGTTGCAGAAATACCAGTGTGATAGGGGTTGGCTCATAAAATTTCAGTGAAGATGCCAAGCGTTTGTTCTTTCTTAGTAACGCATTTGTCTGCTGTCACCAGTCAGAAGTAATGATAAAGCCCTCCCCGAAACCTTTCATAGAGCACAAATCTGATGCAGCTTCAAAACCATCTACAGCGCATCTATTCTTAAAACTACCACAAACATCAGTGGCTCCAGTCCTACAAAATGTTTATGGAAACTGTGTTTAGAAAGTCCTGGTGGGTGGGTGGGACTGTGGGGGATGTTTATAAATATCTGTTGTGTGTAAGTGTGATAACCAGAAGATGGCACTGCTGTACTGAACACAATGCCAGCCAAGGTAAAACGGTTTGTTTGCATCACACCTTCGCATGTGCCCCACCATATAAATGGGATTACTGGCTCTCAGAGGTCTAACTGCTTAAAGCAAGTATCCTGACCCTACTTAAAGGTGTCTCACCTGTCTGGCCCGGGGTGGCTTAAGCTCCTCTACTCGGTTCATCATCATCCTGGCTTTCTGTCCATTCTGGTGATGCTTCACCATGGTCTCCCTCTTGTGCCAGTAGTTGGCATCTTTGCTTGGCTTCTTTTGCAATGGAGGTCTCGTGCCAAATGGCTCTCCTGGAAAAGGTAAAAAAAGAAAAGTTAGTTCTGCAGAGTTCCAACAGTTCCATCAACACTCAGGCTCTCCCTATACTTGGCAGTGACAGCTTGGCAAAGGTGGGCTTTGAACGCTCGCCTTTCTGGTCCAGTACCTTAACTGCTAGGCCACCACCGTGCCACATTCTAAAAGGAAAATGTCGAGCTGTTCGGCCATCAGCAGCAACACCTAAGACTTTTGCACAAAATTGTAGATGTAACGTTAGATATTATCTCCAACAAATAAATGAACAAATATAATATATTTGATGCTTTAGGTCATCTTTTGCAGAAATACAGAAAGTTCTACAGGGTCCACAAGCCCTTCTAGCACCACTGTATACAAACAGATGATTTAGCATTGTTTATGCAATTTTCTCTGTCCACATCATCATGGCTGCCTTTTTAACTGCCACAATGGTAAACCAGTTCAGTCGCAAATGTATTCATGCATTTTAGCTACATTTCATAATGTATATTGTCGATGATCTGACCCATGATCAAATGATAAACCTTGGCTTCATCACTCCATGACATTTCAAAATTAACAGTCCCTGAATGACATATCCCCTAATTTTGTAAGCAGTGACATTCTACCATTGCTACAGCAACAAATCTTATGGTGGTCCAAGACTTTTGGACAGTACTCTATATCGGTTTTTAGTTATTAGCAGGGTATTTATTGCTGTAAAGCAGATCTGATCTTGAGTTCCAACACTATTTCCATTTTAAGTGTTTCAGTTTGGTAGGAAATTGTTTTTTTCAGGTCTTCAAATGGTTACATCGAATACGCAACTTCGTTTGTGTGACATTATTCAGTGTCACATTTAACTTTCCAAGAACTATTTTCCACTGCAATGAGCAGAGTCCCAGAAGGGCAGGACAGTTCAATTCATATACGACCCATTTTTACAGAACTGTGTAAACAATATGCTCAAGAGTAATCTAGAATACTGAAGTGTGTCATTTCAGCTCAAATTATTGGTTTGTTGAGTCTCCTGGTGACTTCTAAATCCCAAACTGTGCTATGCTGCCTCCAACTGTTCATAACGGAACTGAACTGGATTTCACTAGGGGTGGTTTCTAAAGAGGTCTGCAGCAATGCGCCGAACACAAAACATAAAGGACATTCATTGTTTATACATGTAAAACCAGGTATAATACACACGTGTAGAAGTGAATGGTCAGACTGGGAATGGGACACTTTAGAGAGCTAACCATGACTTAACATTTGAATGATGTATTATATTATATCATACAATCTGAGTCTAATTTGTGTCCCATCTTTGAATTCTTTTGAGAAACAGCAGGCACATGTTAAGAGAAGTCCTCGATGTACAAAACGTTCTGTACTGGCTCACTTGCCAAGCTGTCGGGGCAGATGTTAGAAAGATAAGCCAGGTTAGCATCTGTCAATAAATAAAAGATAGGACACTGTCATTAATTTAAGGTTCTGATACATTGAGACGGCTTAGTTGTATGCTGTGGCGGATTAGTGGTTGAGGTTCTTGGTTCAAATCCCACCTCCACCAAGCTGCTACTGTTGAGCACAGCCCTTAACCCACAACTGCCTGGATTGAAGTTTGGTTTTCCTAGGCCACGGTTTTAGAACGTTACAGACTCACAGATTCTACATCCCCTGCTGTCTGTTCTTGGCTGACTCAGTTCGAACTTGTTTGTTTGTTTATTTGGCTTTTTTAACGTCAGTTGCCATCTTAGCGACACACACACAAGGTTATATCCATACACAAGTTCATCTCAAGACTAGTCACTTGGTGGTATGCTGACATTACCGTGGATACCGTGGCTCTTGATACATCACAATGACTTGCTGTCTTGGTCACAGATGCACCAACAACTTGTCCTCTTTTAAACTCTGGTATGTCACCCATAATGTTGTGTGCATTGCAAAATTCCCACACTAAAATGACAGGTGTTTCAGTTTCTTTGTCCAACCCCTTTATATATATATATACACACACACACACATACACACAATGGAAAGGCAATTTAGATTGATCAATTAACCTGACATATATGTATTTGGACTGTAGGAGAAGACCGGAGTACCCAGAGTAAATCCACGCAGACATGGGGAGGACATGAAGACTCCACACAGAAAGGACTCAGGCCGCTCCACCCTGGGATTAAATCCGGGACTCTCTCATGAGGCAGGTGTGCTACCCACCGAACCACCGTGCTGACCCAATTTGAACTTAACATGGCCTTCTCTTATTGAAGCCCAACTGCCTCAAGGTTCGACATGGTGTGCAATATGAAATGCTTTTCTGCTCATAAGTGTACAGAGTGGTAAGCCCAGGATACCTGTACGTATATAATTACCCAAAGTGTCTGGGGACAACAATTGTGCCACGATCAAACTCCCCGGGATTATTTATCCACATTCTGAGAATTAATATGAAAAGTACCTGAAACCGCTGGCCTGTGCCTGCATGACTGTAGGAATTTCACTGCAGAAAGCAAATAATTGCAGCGTTGGTTTGTTTGTTGTAAGAAAATGCTCTAAATTGATGTATTGTGGCATTCATATTTACCACAACGTAGTCCTAGTTGTGACCGTCATGGTCCGCCACTGTAAAAGTAAGGCATGTAAACAATCCAAAAGAGCTTCCTGACTGACTGCAAAGCATGTCTCTACATGTTAACGGAACGATTTACAGTCGGTTGGGTGATACTGTATAAAATCTCTGCAACAATGGTAAGGCGATGATGCTTCCTCCATCTTGGATCTGCTCTACAGAGATCAGCTGAGCAGGTGTGCTGTTTTTGGTTGTTGTAGAGGGCCACAAGAAACCAAAATATACATTTGTAAATATCTGTCACAAGCCGTCTAATGGAAATTATTTAAAGTAATCACAATTCATAGAATCACAGTCATTTCACAGTTCAGTGGTCTGATGGTCCAGAGTTCAATTCCCACCTCTGCCAAGCTGCCACAGTTGGGTCCTTAAGCAAGGCCATTAACCTACCATTGCTTGGATTGTAAGACTGCATGAGTTGTAAGTCGCTCTGGATAAGGGCGTCTCCTAAATGCCGTAAATGTAAATAGCTGAGTTTACAGGTGTGTGGATACATATGGCCAGACGGGTCTATCAGCAGTGGCAAAAATGCCAGTCTGCACTCGGACACACTATTTGGTACGTTTCAGTGACTATATTCACATTACAGTTACGTTACAGCATGAGAAGACTATGTGGCTATAACCAAATGGTGGTTAACAGTCATGTCAATCAACGACTTGTTTTACTGAACGTAAAACGTAATTAAGCGGTGCAAAACTGCATTTTAAATCTGCACAGTGATGTTAAGCACTGGTAAGCATCTGCAGAATAACTTTTGTCTTGGAACTTCTTAGCCCTTCCAATGCTTATTACAATTAGTGGCAATAAGTAGACGGTTCGAGAGCGCTCCTGTGGCCATCAGGTATTTTATCAGCGTATTTTATAAGCACATGTGCATATGACTTCATTCTCGCTCTCATTCTGCCAGCGACTTCAGCTAACCGTGCTTATTTGGTCCCCTATAATCAAAGTGCTATTGGGGTGCAATTACCATCGGCTCATCATCATAAACCCTTCCTTTTTTCTGTTTGTTCTGGCATGTAGCACAGCCCCTTGAGGAACACCACTAGGCTCTCTGTCAATGTCACTTCCAATGTGGGTGAGTCACTCAGTGGCTGTTTGGCTCGCTTTCTACCAGCATTTGGCTCCATGACCTTTAATTTTCTGCAGTGTGAATGGCTGAAAAAGTGGGTGCAACAGCGCCTGTAGGCCGCATGCCCAGCTCTGGGAGCTGAGAAAGTGGCTCTCATGATGTCAGCGCTGGAGTTGGTAAATCCGAAGAACGATGACCAGTCGGATATGGCTGCTTCATGTTCAGTCATGAGAAACAGGCCACATGATATCACATATCTGTTCTTTTCTGAGCTCAGTTCATTTCAGGGTCCGTTGGTGTGTATGTTCTGTGGTGGACACCTGCCATTACGTTGACACTAAAGCATCCCCTCGGTTTGGTCAAATTCCTTGGGCCAGGCCCAGCAACACCTCCTACTCGGCGTCCCATCTTCTATTGCGCTCGCGTTTCTCTTTCCTCTCAGTGTGTGGGCTACGCTGGCTCTCGCATTTAGTTTTATGTGGGGGAAATTGATCCACAGTACACAATGAGACACCGAATGGAAGCACAAAATGTAATGCAACTCCCTTCCTTTTTCTGTGCTTATTCCTCTGCCTGGCAAAAACAATCGGTTGTGTAACTGTGCAGAATAACATCATTGGTCTTTGCCTTTGTTTCGCGGTCAAATCTGAGAGTTTAACGTGATAAATATTAGCATACCAGCATCAGTGTCTGAGGTAGGGAGATCATCCCCCAGTGCTGCAACAGTGAGTCCTGCCAGCCCTGTGATACCTACCAGCCAAAACATTAAAACTGTCTACTTGATTCTACACTCACTGGCCATTTTACCAGCTCTTGTACCATACAGGTGCACTTTGTAGTTTTACAATTACAGGCTGAAGTATTTGAAATCTGTTGCCTACAGTTAGATCCCTTTCATCTCGCGCTTCAAAGGTTAGGACCCCCACAGACCACCGCAGAGCGTGTATTATTTGGGTGGTGGATCACTCTCAGCACAGCGGTGACATGATATAGAGTTGTGTTAATGTGTCTTGCGCAGTGTCACCGCTGGACTGTGAATAATCCACCATCCAATATTATCCAGCCTGTGTAGAAACAAACTCCAGCAGCACTGCTGTCTGATCTCTGGGTTCTTGGGCTAGTGAACTGCTGCTTAAGCACATAATTTTTTATTAATACAGGTATTACTCAAATGACCACGGGGATACGTTCTGACAAATCCATCGTAAGGTGTATTTACCGTAAACCACAGCTTTTCCTCAAAACATTTCCCAGCGCTTCCACCATGTGACTGGAGAGCTGGATAGAATCATAGTGTGTAGAGTACCTTAAATACTTACATTTAACTACAGTAAAGTATTTAACATTTTATGCATTTTCTTGAATTCATTTACTAAATAATGTGATTAATGTAAGTGAAGAACAAAACGTATTACTGAAAAACTTTTCATTTGTTTAAGAATGATCTTAAGATAAAACACATTTAAGGCTTTCTTACTTACAATTTTGTCCCTGTTTTTGAGTAAGGGTTCGCGTGGAGAGCACTGAAACCGCTCCACAACTAGGCAGGCCAACATTTAGCAGATTTATCGTCTCATCCTTCAGACTCCAGACCCTTCGTGACTGTCTGCTGCTGGGCCTTTTCTATCCTTTCTATCCTCTATCCTTTCACCGGACACGATTTGCTTGCTCACATGGTAATATTAATTTATTAACAAAAAGATTAACAATAGTAAATAGTATATTATTATAAGTAGTATTGTAGAATTACATTATGATTTTTTTAATGAATAGTATTACATTAATATACATTGAACAAAAATATAAACACAACATTTTTGTTTTTGCCTTTTTTCATGAGCTGAACTCAAAGATCTAACTTTTTCTATGTACACAAAAGACGTTTTTTTTAATCAAATATTGTTCACAATAGTGAGCATGCCTGCTTTGCCAAGATAATGCATCCACCTCACAGCTGTGGCATTTCAAGATGTCTATAATGTCTAAAATGTGTAGTTTTATCACACAGCGCAATGCCACAGACGTCACAAGTTTTGAGGGACCTCGTTTTGACTGTCCCTCGGACCTGATGCTTCTGAATCGAATGTTCATTTATCTACCATAAGCCATCTCAAAGTCATTTCAGAGAATTTGGAAATACATCCAACCGGCCTTACAACCGTAGATTACGTGTAACCACACCAGCCCAGGACCTCACCCATCCAGCATCTTCACCTCCAAGATCATCTGACAGCACTCACCCAGACAGCTGTTGCAACAATCGGTTTACATAACCAAAGAGTTTCTGCACAACCTGCCAGAAAGTGTCCCAGGAAAGCTGTAACCAGTAACCGAATGCTCCCATTCAAAGACGTATGGTATGGGCAGGCATACGTCATGGACAATGAGCATATTATCGATTGCATTTTGTATCCACAGAGGGCCGTTGTTGTACCATTTATCCACGACCGTCACCTCATGTTGCAGCCTGATAATGCACTGTCCCATGAGCAAAGGATCTGTACATAATTCCAGAAAGATAAAAAACATCCCCCTTCTTAAATTGCCAGCATACTCACTCATTCTATGGGTGAATGTCACCCACTGGGCATTTCGGGGATGCTCTGGGTGGGCCTTTACAACAGAGTGTTCCAGTTCCTAACAATATCCAGCGATTTTCACACAGCCATTGACGAGGACTGGACCAACATTTCACAGACCACAATCAACTGCATCAACCTGATCAACTGCAAAGGAAATGAGTTGCACTGCGCAAGGCAAACGGTGGACGCACCAGGTACGGACTGGTTTTCAGACATCCCGGACATACTTGGATATGTTTATCAAAAACAAAAACATTTATTTTTTAGCTTAAAAAGCAGTGACTGTCTTTGGTATCAAACAACAAAGTTCTCCTTATTCTCATGAACAGCCTTGCCCAGGGATCCAGCAACATCCAACTGATCCAAACTGTGTAAACTCACCTTTGTGATGTCTGCAAATCACGTCCTTTTAAATGGGGTGAAATTTGGTTCACTCTTCAGCAGAAGCTAGCTGCCTTTAATCTCCTGTTCTGAGCACGCTGTGCTAACATGTTCTGTACCGTTGTGTCTCATCTGTAATTATCAATGAAAAGACAGTAGGAGTGAGATATCATAAATCAGAATCTACGAGGACCGCTGAGTCAGCACAGTGCAGGCGGGCTGTGTGTTCGTATTCCTGTGCAAATCCAGCTAGTTATTTGATTTAGTAAAGCGTGCAGCTTAACGTTGTGTGCTCTTAGTATTGGTATAAACAAAGCAAAGCATTCGGTTCTCAATAATAAGAGCTTGTTAGGAGTCAGGATAAGAAATACATGTGACCTAGTTTTAGTGTTACACTACATCTCAGAGGTGGAAAGGGCTTTGAGCTTTCCTGAGATAACATTTGGATAAAGTAAAATGCCTCTGGCTTTGTTGGATCTGGTTTGTAGCATGCTGTGTATTTCTGTCCTGCACCATAGAAACTGTTTTTCTTTCTTGAACTCTGAAAAAAACCCTCAGGCTTCAAGAAGTTGTTGAGCAACAGAAACTTTGTCGTTCAACAACATGGCAAACTTGACCGAATGCACAAATGATAACGACATGTACAGTAGTGTGCAACATCTTAGGCATATTTATATATATATATATATATATATATATAGTATTATAAGTATTTTGTGTGACTTTCCTTTATACTTATAACAACATATGGGAGCTTCATTGGGATACCAAGCTTTCTACAGTCTGGTAAAGCTTGATCAGGAATGGTCTTATTGGAGGGATAGCAGACAAGGAAGCATTTTCAAAAGGGAAATAGGGTGAAAAGGCTAAAATATTTGAAAGTTTACAATTGGAATAAATATAAAATGATTTTTTGGGTTTAAAGTCACTATACAACAAAACCAATGGTGCCCTAAGACTTTTGCACAGTACTGTATATGTGTTGACTTTAATCAGATAATAGCTACATGCCTGGAATGTCCACTGAAATGAAAAACTTGAGCTGTTTTGAACTTAAGATGCATGTACATTCTGACCCCAAATAAACTACGAAGGATGGTCAGAGAGGGGGAAAACTCCTCCAAGTACCCCTTTGCAAAAGATGGTAACAATTTCCAAAGCAAGGCTGTAAATCCAATTAGACTCTACCACTATGCCAACAGACGCTTTGGAAGGCGTGCCAGAAGAAAAGCCTTTTCTTTCATGTAACCACAAACAGAAGCACCTGGAATTCGCTAGACGGCCCGGGACCTCTTACTCTAGTCAGATGAGACAAAAGAGAGCTTCTAAGTAGATTGGTGTAAAAGGGGAACAGTTATAGAAAAAAGTAATCACCACTCTCAAGTATGGTTGAGGATCTGTGATGTTGTAGAGGTGCTTTTCTTCCACTGGCCCCAGAATACCAGGAGATTAAACAGAAATCTGGAAACTGGGTCGTGGTTGAACAGGACAAGGATCTACAATATACGTTCCATTCCACACGAAAATGGTTCAATGAGCACAGAATCTTGCTTTTAACTTTTTCCCTGATCTACACCATACTGATTTAGACAACAAGTCTACTTCTGGGACTCATTTTGGGTTTAATTTTCCAATAAACCCTAATGGTTCAGGAGAAGAATTTTATGTTATAGCATTTGAAAGGTTAATTAATGGAGTTGGTGTGTTTACGAGGCCAATTTAAAGTTGGACTAGTTAGTAGCCGGTGAAGCTGTTCAAGCAGAAAATGAAGAATGAGAAGTGAATAAATGAATAAAGCATTTATAAGAGACTTATTTTACAAGATTATTATTTTTTATTTTCCAAAGATGTACTGATAAAAACTGTACTGGATGTGCTAGAAATATTATTATTATTACATGTATTCCCTGTTTTACAATGTGGATATGTTTGAACAAATCCAGTCTAATCTGAATGCATCGTAAATCGAGGAGTTTAATACACACAAATTTTTAAATGAAATATTGCATACTGAAATATCCCTTACTTTTTGTGAGCAGTATATATTATGATATGATATCATGATATTATGCCTACCTTAAAAATGCTTAAAAAACAAAATCATGAAAACAGAGCTTATCTAATAAAGCCTTGAATTTCTCATGTAATTTACTGAATGCTGTATTGAAATAAAAAACAAATGCTAAACGTTTAGTCTATTGGTACTCAGCTGACTGCTGACGGGATGTCCAGCATGTGCAGGAGAGTATGGTACAGAGTACGCTCAGAGTACGGTTTGTGCTGAAAGTGTATTCACGTGTATTACTGGATTCCTATCTTAATTTAATAGATAGGAATCTATTAATTTAATTTAAAATCATGACTGCATTTGATTAGAAGACCCTGAGACCCGAGTCCCAGCAGTGGTGGGCTAGCGGATTAACTCTTGCACCACCTGAGCAGACGTATTAAATAAAAGTCTTATGATATATCATAACACAATGCATTGCGATCCAAAAATGGAACTGCGCTTCATCGACTTGCATTATGCATTCTTGTTTATTACGCCATCTAGTAAAATTGCATTTTTTGAACCCTAGAGGCAATCATGCATCATGCTCACAACGTGCATATCCCGCTCTCAGTTTATTATTACAGTTTTGATACACTTTACTGTCAATGCTTAATTGTTATTATTCCAAAATGAAAAAAGTAATATCTTATTTTTTTAATTTACAATGTGGTGAAGCTACAATAAAACATCCATCCATAAATTACCTTCTGCTTAATCCACACGGGGTCACATGTCAGCTCGTGCCCACCTGGCACACACACAGTCACAGCCACTTTAGAGATGTCAAATAACCTAACTCACATGTTTCGGACTGTGGAAGGAAACCGGAGTACTCAGAGTAAACCCACGCAGACGACATGCAGACTCCACAAGAAATGACCCCGATTCTGGGATCGAACCCAGGACCGTCAGCGGTGCCAAAGTGAAGCAATTTGTTTACAATTATAAAACTCTCGCTTCTAGTCATGTCTTTTCATAAGTGGGAACTAAAGTTTTTTTTTTTGGTCAAAAACGTAAAAAATGTGCACAGCTCTGTGTGAGAAAATGGAACTGTAAACTCTTCAACCTTGAACCAAACTGAATTGTGAGCAGAGTGCATCATTACACTCTTACCGTTTAATAAGGAATGTGTTTGTTTAAACGGCTTAAAATGCTCAAAAAACATGTTTATTACTTTAGGGAAATGTTAATATTGAGAGTGATAGATGCTGTGTGATAATTCCGCTACCTGCTTTGCAGAAAACCATTCAGATTGCCCTTCAAATAGACGTTTGTTCTGTTTGTATGAGAAAAGATCCGAACGTCTGTTTTTCATATTGTGTAACTAATGCAAAACAAAGTAAAAACAAACACTACATTTGAGCTGCTTTAATCATAAATCTTCCAAAGTCTTCCCAAAATCCACCAGAATGCAGACCCAAACTCCACCCAGTGCGTTTAAACACACACACACACACACACACACACACACACACACACACACACACACACTTCTACTGTGCCAGGCTTGCGGCTATTATCGCTGCCTGAGTTGACGAAAGGTATTTTTGCAGTACAGTCTGACTGCTCGCCTGCTTACATTTGAACCTTTCAGCTCAGTCTGAGTAACAGCACCTGAGACCAGGCATCAGCTCGTCTTTCAGCGCCAGGTAAAACCCAGGCGGACCTGTCAGCGCTGTTTTGAAAACACCCACGCCCATCCTATTTGTTTCTTATCTGCGCAGGGTCACTGGAAAGGGCTGGGAGAAATGAAGAGAGCAGCATTTATAAGCGCCGTCTCCTTGACACCCTTGACGAATCTCGATTTGCCCTCAGGTGAGAACAAAAACTCAGGCCGGCCTCCAGGAGCCTCTGTGGGGTCACAGGTTCCGACATGCAGCCGCCACCCAAGGCAGGCCCACTCTAATTAGGTTTGGTCGGGGGTGCATTATCGAGAGGGAGGGGGAATTGGACAGGCCCCAGCACATCACACCCCCTCAGGCCTCTTAAGGCAAGCTGAGTCCTCGCAGCACAAGTGAAGTGCAAACAGAAAGAGCGTGTTAAAAGGTAGAACTAAAGCTGGAACACATTTGATCGGCGGCGGTGATAAACCTAACTCCGTAGAGCAAATGATTTGCCGTGGCTTTCTGAGAAAACGCCGAAAACTTGTCTGAACTGGGATACAAACACAAGCAAATGCACTAGACAATTAGACATCATAAAAAATATTTTTCTTTTTTCCTTTTATTTAAATACACCCGCAATCCGATTTGTTCCAGACTGGACGAATTCCTGAATGTACACAACATCAGTGCTCAGTTTTTAATATTGCACGTTGTTCCAGGTAGTTCCACGGATTATCAGGTGGATTCACATCTTAGGGTTTTGTGGGCCACTGCGTGACCAATCAGTCACGTTTGCAGGCCATCAGAATGATCTTGGAATACGGGGATAGGAATGCTAAGTTCCCTGGTAAAAACCTGAACATCAGGCTCAACCTGGGTGTCCAGCAGCTCAATGTAGGCATTGAGGTTCAAATGTACACCTTAATCAAATGACCCGTTTCCATATAATTAAAACACACCCAGAACAACACAGAACCTCCTCCAGCTTGAAGCGCATCGTGCATGCAGTCCTCGCTAAGTGTCTTGAGATTTTCGATGAACACCACTCTGTGCATCTTTCAAAGATGGGCAAAAAACTAATTCATCTATTAATTCATCTATTATAATACATCTATTATCTATCCAATTTAATCTATTTTTTTCACCCTCTGTAACCAGGCAACTTTGTGAGCAAAGGCCTCTTGTGTGCCACTCTGCAAGAAATTGCATACCGTGAACATATGTGTTCTCACATAGAGTGTTCTCTCGGTTCCTGTTCATCAATTTGATCTTTTGGCCACAATTCGAATGACTATTTCAAGTAGAATGGGAAGTAAAAAAGTAGAAGACCGTACACTTTTATTTGCCGCAAATTAAGCTACTTCCTTCACGCTATAGCCTTTTCACACCCAACTGCAATACTCATTTTCCCAATCATTAACATTCACTGCACTGTACCAGCTTTTCTCAATCTATAAATCCTGTCTAACACCCCACAGACACCTACTACTATAACAGTCACATGCTTGCATTTTAACTCACATATGAACTTTTTTTTGGTAAAAAACTAGACTTGTTGTGCTATTTACTCGTGTTTGTGTGGATGATTATGGTACAGTCTATTCAAAATTCACTTCGGTCAACACCCTGTTTCACAGACCGCAATGCAGTCTTTCTACGGGGCATACCTGTACCAAGAAGTGAAAACTACATCTACATCGACAACATCCAGTGCCAAGAAGGAAACCTGGTACTCTGGAGCTGAGCTGAACTATATACAAAGTGTAACTACTATACCATGCTATATGTCATACATAAACGTTGCTGTTTAACTCTTGTTATTAATGGAAAACAAGAATACAGACAATCAAGAACCTAACATAGTTAATATAAGTAGAAACCTGGTCCCAAAAGACCCAGAATTGCAGAAAATTATACTCATATGAAGCTCTTACTGCATTTAGTACTATGTTTATAGTCTTGGATAAATATCAAAGTATAAGTTTTTTCCAGTAATGAGATGTTACCCTCACAACTGTTTTATAAAAACTTTTATTCTGTTTTATTCCCTGAATGGACACTGTTGATAAGTGCCATACTGTTTTGTGGCCCTAATGAAAGTCAAAGGTTGTTTTTTTTCTTCTAAAGAACTTTTTAACAATTGCACATTGTCAAAGCAACTTTCCAATTATCTAGACTTATATTGTAGACAGTATGCTAGGAAATTTAGACAAACGATTATCATCTGAAGAATTATCGCAATAAACAATCATAATGTGATCCAGATTTGGTTAGAAAGATCCTCAGTCTCATAAAACAGTATTATTTTTTCAGACTTTTAGATAATTACCATGTAGTCTAATAACCACCCGGGACAGCTTCCAATATTACATACTTATTTATAATGATAGCTAGATTAATGGAACCCAGCAAATGTTGTGGTTAAACCATCATAATACTGCAGTCCGACTGGCAGCGGCTCAACCTCACTGTGTTTAATGCGAGAGATGCCCTGATTTTACTCTAAAACATAAGATGTTTGGGAAAACAAGCTAAAAACCAAGCCTCGATAGTGTAGGCCATTTCATTCTCTCAAGTTATGGCACTGCTTGCAGGCATCCTTTTTTTATTCATAGTCATTCGTGATCCACTCTTAAAGCCCAGAGCTGATGCCTTCAGACAGGGACATCATCAGACCCACTAATATGTTCCCATGGCCCAATAGAATCACAGCGGTAAAAAGTGAATTAAATCTGTACTGCTGACCAGAGCTACATGACTTGGTAATGAAATTTACAACAGGCACTACATTTCCCATAATGCCCCAGCATCTTTCCAAAGCTTGAGGAGCTAATGATGTTAGGAAGAGTAATAACAGCTAATTTATCTATGTTTTATGTACATATAAACGTATAACCAACCAAAAGTACATATTAGAGGACTAAAGCAAAATAATTTATTAAACTAACAAAGGCATCAGAATGTTGTCATAAAACAAAATTGTTTTATAGTTATTTGGTATAATAATTTCTCATCCATGGCATTAATTGTTCTTTATTTCTAATTAACTTAAGCAGTAAATCTTATAAAATAAAACTTTATCTATTTAGCATTTATTAATAGCCTTAATGTTAATGCACAGTTTTATGCACCTATTACTGATTGATAAGCAGGGGTATAGCCGTGCCCCACTAAATTCTGTGTGTATGGCAACATCCAGTGCTTAGTAACAGCTTGTGCTTCTCTTCGTTTTGTTCAGCTGAAAGTATTTAGCCCCTAAGTACTTATCTCTGGAACAAACTCATACATTTCAATATCTACACAAAATTGGATGTAACTAAGATTATTATATGGACTGTGATATTGTAGGGGATGAGATACTGGACTATGGACCAGAAGGTTCAGGGTTCAAATCCTTCCATGCTGCCACTGTTGGGCCCTAAAGCAGGGCCCTTGACCTTCCACTGCTCAGTTCAATAGTAGATTATGAATTAGACAACATATCACACTGACGTTTGTTCCCTGTTCTATTATTTTGGGACTGTGGTAGCCTAGTGGTTAAGGTACTGGACTATGGACCAGAAGGTCTAGGGTTCAAATCCCACCTCAGGTCCTTAACCCACAATTGCTTGGATTGTAAGACTATTAATTGTAAGTCTCTCTGAATAAAGGTGTCTGCTAAAAGATCTAAATGTAATTTTATCCCTGCATTCATTACCATAACGAAAGTTTAGTGTATAATTAGACAAGCTTATTTACTGAATGAAATTAATTTAAAACTGAAATAATATAGTGATAATAATGTACGCTTTAGTGCCAAATCGTGGCTCGATGGGCTATTTTATTTACCTGGTTTTTGTGTGCCTGTGTGTTTTGTTTTAGGTGTGTGTCCTTTTTATTAAATAAAAGCTCACAGTGTGTTTTTGTATGCATTAAAGTGCATCTGTGCTCAGGTAGTAGTGTAAAGTGTGTTTACAATGCATTCAGTAGTGAATGGTGAACACTACGTCAATGTGTGAGCTGAGTGGCTGATTTGCGTCTCGGTGAATTTACCGTCACACTGACTGGTAAACAGTCCTTATCAGGGCTGGTAATCCAGTAATGTGTATTATAGGGGCTGTGAAATAAAGTGCACCGTGAGCAAATTTGCCGTGTCTGAAGTCTCTATTTCTTCCACACCCAGTCAGCAATACTAATCTCAGCCTAGTAATTATAATTTATATTGACATGATCAGTGATGAACAGAAGCAGTTGTTTTTTGTATACAATTGCTTGTTTTCAATGCAATTCCATTTTATTTATATAGCGTTTTTTACAAGGGTGCATTGTTTCAAAGCAGGTTTACAATATTACATTATCTAAAAGGCCAATCCCAAGTTGAGCAAGCCTAGGGCGACAGTGGCAAGGAAAAACTCCCTGAAAGTGGTAGGAAGAAA
>JAVSBV010024850.1:0-11917 GCA_033117975.1 Parotocinclus spilosoma | reverse complement strand
GCATTCTCATTCCGACAGCTACTGCAGTTGCATGGTTTGAACACAAGAGGTCGCAATAAATATAATTTGTTGTATTAACCAGATGCTAAACTATTCATTTTTTTTTTTTTTTTTTTTAATCGGTTTCCTGTTCTTATCTAACAAATGTGGCATGTGGTGTAGTGTTCTGTTCTTTAAGCTGCTCTGCCTTAAATGTTCGACTTGACAGTATTTTCAGATATGCACTTCTATATGCCTCGATAGTAACTAACAGGTATTTGAGTAACGGTTGCCTTTCTATCAGCTTGAAGCACACTTGAAATTCACCTCTGACCCATGGCATTGATAAGCCATTTGCACCCAGAGAACTGCAACACGCGATATTTTCTCTGTCTTTTGCAGAATATTGCCTGTAAGCTAGAAAACAACCATTATTATTTAAATATTACAAATAATTTTAATAGTATGAGTGAAGTTGCAGGTCCAAAACAAACGTTTATAATCAATACAATTATCTGGACTCAGATCTTCATAACTCGGAAACTCAACTACTTAAATATTTTAGGGTTTGCTATCTAAGGCTTATGTCTACTATTTCAAATGGAGTTTCTAGCTGAATGTATACAGATTTTAGATGAAAGAGTCAAAACACAGAGAACTGTTTTTACAGTGTGTTTTGAGCATGCCACTGTAACATCACCAAAGTGAGGCCATTAGAAATGAATGGGGGCGGTATTTGAATGATCGAGTAGAGACTGATTTTCATGCTTTTAGCTAAAAAATTGACAGAGCTTTGCTGTAATGTGTCCTTCAGGAGCAATACATGCAACAGTTCACACGGCAAGTTCTAAAAGTAGTGAAACCAATAACCGCAAAACAATCAGCAATTTAACTTTTTTAAAAAATGGCTATTCATGTTAGTAAAGTCTATAAATAACATGAATACCTTCGGTAACAGAGTGGTGCTGTGGGTACCAACAGTTTGTTTACCAAAGATAACATACTGTAAAATTTAATTATACAAACTTATGCAAGGTTACCAAACCCCCATCCAGCTCTCAGGTTCAGGATATTTCATGATCTCAGGGCCTCATTCTGTTGCCAGATATTCTCTTAAAGCATAAAAACTTAAAATTACAACACGCAAAACTGACATCTTAACTCTGAGTGAACATAAATATACTAGTCTATTCAGGTTTGTACAAAGCCTGTGTTTACAGTGCACTTAGAGCTTATAGTCGCAGTATTATAACTTGCAGAGGCATGAAAGTTCTAATTAGCTCAGATACACACTGATATTTTAGGTGAGGTTGCCTTCACAAGAACAGCAATGGTTTAGATACGCTGCACCATTCATTACAGTTTGTACTACACAAGGTTTCAGTTACTATTACCTATGGATCCAAAAACATTTACCAGCATTTCCACTTTAATGAAAGTGTTTTCTGTAAATTTTCATTCTGAGGAGATTGTTTAGTAAATTATGAAAACATGTTTCTTTTGAATGGAAGAGGGTATTGATTTGATATCATCTGTCTGGTGACATCCGTTTGAATTTAATTACAGTATATACTCAAGGGTGGAGTATGTGGTTAACACAACTGGCTCACGGTACCAAGATCCCTGGTTTGATCCCGACATCAAACTCTGTGTGAAGTGTTTGCATGTTCTCCTTGTGTCTGTTTACTCTGGGTACAACAGTTTCTTTCCACATTCCAAAGACATGCATGTTGATCAGACACTAACTTAGCCTCTAACTACTGTGTTGATATACATAAATAAGTCAATACATGCTCAGACGTTTGTCTGAAATGTAACTGCAGAATGTTAAATTATCAAAATGTCTGTGACAGCAGATCAGAAGTGAAAAAGTTGTTATCGGAACATCTCTTGTCTCTTTATTAAGTGGGTCAATTAGAAATGTGTACGAGTAACCAACAAATAACTGTCTGATTTAATTGACGGGCAGCACGGTGGCTCGGTGGGTAGCACCGCGCTCGCAAAGCAAGAAGGTCCTAAGTTCAATCCCAGGGTGGAGTGGTCTGGGTTCTTTCTGTGTGGAGTCTGCATGTCCTCTGTGTCTGCGTGGGTTTACTCCGGGTACTCCGGGCCCCGAGAGGATTAAGCAGAAGGATGGATAAATGGATAACTTAACATCATTGGCCACTGTTACAAGATCATTTCAGTTACAACAATTACAGAGCATCAGCAGAGAGAATGGCTAGTGCTGTTTAGAATGGTGATTCCAGGATATCTGATTCTGTAAGCTAGTTAGGCTTAGGTTAGTTAAGCTTAAAATGGATTAGTTAACTACTGTATGTGTTCTTGCTATTTGGCAGCAAGCTTCAGTCATAACACTTGGATTCTATTTAACTTGAGCTAATTGTAGTACAACAGGACTTCC
The DNA here is from genome assembly GCA_033117975.1 of Parotocinclus spilosoma. NCBI lineage: Eukaryota > Metazoa > Chordata > Actinopteri > Siluriformes > Loricariidae > Parotocinclus > Parotocinclus spilosoma. Next base: position 9,534 of record JAVSBV010024850.1, on the reverse strand, counting down.
AATTATGATGGTTTAATAAGACTCTCTGTAAACTGATAGCATTAATAATAAAGGCCTTCTGCCTGAGAATTATGACCCAGGAAAGTCTGGTTTGAAATGCCTACGCTTAGTATTAGCATGGACACTGAGCTTCAGCCACATACAGTGTTATCAGTCCCAAAAAAAAGCTATTTAAAATGTACGTACCACAGAACATCCACCATGCAAATTAATGTCTCTAAATCACTACATGTTTCAACTGTGGTCACTGTTACAATTCCTCCTACACATCCCAGGGAGTTTGTCCTTGCCACTGTCACCTCTGCTTGCTCATTAGGGACACAATGGCTCTCATACTAAATTCTTACAAAATTCTGTATGGCATCAAACCTCTTTGTTGTAAAGCTGCTTTGTGACAATACTGTATTGTAAAAAGCCCTACAGAAATAAATTGACTTGACTTGACTCAAAGATCCACACATTTTTTGTTACTTTATAAGATCTAAAACTTTAAACACAAACCAGAAATTAACAACCACATCAAGCATTTTCAATTAGCCCCAATCCGTTTTAATGCAAACAATATTCAGTTTTAGTAGCAAACAATAAGTAACTGCAGCACACTGCTTCGTCCATACTTCGCAGAAATAGTAATGTGTAGGCAGCATCGACCAGCTGTTCAAACTGTTGCCATTTCACATCCTCTTAAGACTGGAACTAACCAACAAAACCCTCAACCAGGAACTTAGACACTACAGCTGGAGATCAGCATTAGTAAAAGTGTTAAAAAAAAAAAAAAAAAACATTACACTGCAATTCCTGAGTCTATGCTCATTAAGGCGGAAAAAAATAGTTAACGCAAGATCGTAATAAAACATCTTACATACATCAAGTTCAGTTGTGCACAATTCTTCTTCAGATCTACACTTCTAACTACATGTATATGACAGTTCCACTGCACTAAGACCTTAACAGGGATTAAATCCGATTTTTTGCATTTGTAATAAAACACACCAGAGCTCTGAAGATAAACAGGTACAGGAAGTCCCCGATTTACGATGGGAAATGTTCCACCAATATGCGGAATTAATCATTAACAATGGATTTTAAGACACTGTATATGATACACATATACTTTATATAATCTTGTTACCGGATTCCCATCATAAAGTCAAAATATAAGTAAAAGTGGGAATGCCTGTACCTGATACTTATGCAGAACTGATCTTAAGTGTAAGTATCATAGCTGTGACTGTGGTGTGTATTAAACAATTTTTATTTGATTTTTATATGTTCAAATGTGATGTTAGTCACCAAAAAGCCAAGTTAGGTATTGAATGTCTGTGAACTGGATTGCAATACATCAATTTAATATAATGATAATACATCAAATGAAATCACTTTAAACTAAACGCCAAAAACTAGAGACGCACCACTTATTTTTGAACTAGGAAAGAAAAACATTTTCAGCAGAAAGAGGAAATAATACTGAAATTTTGACCCAATGGGAAATTTCATGCTTGTCCACAGAGTAGACATGAACGCAGTGAGTGAACAAGCGGAGTTTGGTGTATAATGGCTTTAACTCGTGTAAATATTACATTCAACGGTGAGCGAGTGTGAGGATGAACAATTTTTATGTTTAGTCATCTAGCAGATGATATTTATCATATTGTTGTATGTAATTGCTTCTGCGCAGAGCTTGCACTTCTCTCTTTCACTCGTTTGCCATTGACATCGTCTCAATTGCCCCTCAAGCTGATTTTTAGGTCTTTATATTAATCTAGATTATTGTTACCCTAAAGAAATTGGGGTTCTAACACTAAACCAATTGTTTACAGACTTTATTGAGTCTGCAGTCAGTTGGGTTAAGACGCTCCTTTTATCCCTGAATTAAAGTTTCAAAAATAAGCTTGTGTTATTACTAAGATGTTAGCATAGAGTGCACGCAGGTGATGCATTTCAGGTGAGTGAATCAAAATAACACTTTTTTATGCAATTTTAAGGGGTAATAAAAAATGTTTTCTTCTATCCTATTGGTTGTGTGCAATCAATTTTCAACGTTTTCTTTTTCTGTCCAGTGTGTTCTGTTCTTTCTTTTAAATCATCCATCAAAACCTAATTTGGGAGCAGATAGATACTAATCTGTAATATTTTCTTTGCATACCACCAAATTAGTTAATAAAGTGTATTCTGTACTTCTAAAATAGTTACCTAAGTGCCCAAGAACAAAATCTGATCAACCACGAAGGCTTAAAATCTTTCCAAAACCTTACACATTAGATTTTTGAGAAAGGACATAATCGCCTAGTCATATTAGGAAGCAAATAAAAGATTGTGAAATGTTAACATTAAATGCCTAAATTGTTTGGTGTAAGCAGTTGCAGATGACTGTCTGAAGTCAGAATATTATCCTGTGAATCTTGCATCACAATATAGTTCAATTGTTAATATTTCAATTGTTAGGGGCTGTGGCAGCCCAGCGGTTAAGATGCTGGACTATGGACCAGAATGTCCTGTGTTCAAATCTGACCTCTGCCAAAACGGCTACTGTTGGGCCCTTGAACAAGGCACTTAAGCCACAATTGATGGGAGTGTAAGGTTGGTATCAATTTGCTCAGGATATATTAGGTCAGTGAAAGGTGGTCAGAGTAGCTCTTTAAGTAAGTCTTTTTATTCTTGGCAGGCTGATAAAAGCAACCTTGTTCAAAGTTATTGCCTCATGAAAATAATCATTTAAACATCATAGACAACCAATGGGTAAGTTCCCAAGCAGGAAGCCGCAAAAGGTGCCCAGAAACGTCTCCGGATCATTCACACAAGGGAGTTTGCATCCGTGATGTAACTCCTGATGTGACTCCTGATTTTATTCCGACTTTGGAAATTCTGCAATTGTCAAATTTATTTACGGTCGGTTGATGTAAGGCCTGCAAAAGCATTTTTATATTTAGTAAGCAAATCTTTCATTCGCTGCCTGACGTGACTTAGTGATTGAAGTTGTCCTTTCTGAGATATAATGTTCTGATTTTTTAAACTTATACATTTCATTTAATTTATAAATTGATATTTAGATTACAATATTCCGAAGATATATAGCAAGGCTGCCGCTGTATGTTATTGCTAATCATGGACAATTCTGAAAGCAATGAAATGCCTACTGTGTACTCATGGCCGGTATATGTAATCTCAATTTCTCAAAAACATTTTTGTTTCTCCAACAGCATGATAGAACATAATCCCGAATGGATCAAGTCGCTTTTTCATAGTCTTCTACTATTTGACCAGCCTTGGTTGTAAGTACCACATCCAGTGAGTAAGATGATTTCGAAATTAGTCTGAGAATGATTAACACACTAATTGTAAAAGGCTTGAGCTATGTGGCACACTTTGAGTGATGCCTAAAAAACAGCAGCAGCAACCTAGTGCAGAAGATAAGCTCACATTGTGTTAATGTTGCAACAGGATATTGTTTGTTTTCTTACTGTTACTGGACTTGAGATCCCGGTGGATGATGGGCACGGCAGCCTCCTCGTGCAGGTAGTGCATGCCTCTGGCAATCTGCACGGCCCAGTTGACCAGGATGTGAGGTGGGATCCGCCTGCCGGTGAGGGCACGGTTTAAGGTGCCACCCTGTGCATACTCCATCACCAGACACAGGTTGGGCTCGTCCAGGCACACGCCTTCAAGTCGAATAATGTTGGCGTGGTTCAGCATGGAGAACAGCTTAGCCTCCTGCTTCACGCTCTCTACGGTGGCTGTAATGTCCTCGTCTGGGTCCTGGCGAGCTGCCTTTACGGCCACCTCGTGATCGCGCCACATACCGCGGTACACTTTTCCGAAGCCGCCAACACCGATGATCTCCTCAAGGACAAGCTCGGCAAACGGAATGTTCAAGGGATCTCGTACGGCTGCCGCCACCGCCACTGGTCTGTACACGGCCGGCTCGTATGTCACGTAGTTGGAGGGGAAGATTCCCACGCGGTGGTTGAGTTTGCCCGTCCACCAGCCCTCGTCACCCGACACAGCAGCATCTTTGGACAAAACCTCCACCACGTCACCTCGCCGCAGACTCAGCTCGTCCTCGGCACTCGCCTCGTAATCGTATGCAGCCGTCCACAGAGAGCGCGTGCGAACTGGCGCCGAGTGGGCACGGGCATTTGCGTTAGCTGAAGTGGAGCTCTCCAGCCAGCCATGTTCTCCTTCTAGGCGCCCCTCACCGTTCGGGAAAACGGTCCGGGGAACATCCATGGCTCAGTGCCCACGTTGGCACCATAAGGTGCGCTAACGTCCAGGCAAAGGTTAAATAAGAACCGGGGGTACGCTACCTTGCGTGACATCCACTAACCAAGCGGGTGAACATGTCGTAAAGGGTGGGAAGGCCCCAAGCAGGCAGGGGGGCCCCAAGAAATAAACTGTTCAGGGTAACAAACACAAAGATGGAATAAACAAGGGACTCAAATCTTATGCTGGGTGACGTAACAAGCGCTTTAGAAGCTAGCTTCTCTTTATCCACTCATATCTAATGTTCGTTCCACATAAAGCAATGCAACTAAATCAAAGAGCTCTGTGTGCCAAATGCAGCCCTTAATACTCTAACTATTTCCTGTTTTAAAATGAGTCTTATAACAGAAGATCATTCAAAGTAATGCTAAAAACACAGTACAAGATTGTGACAATTATTCAATCTCTTCCAGTCAAGTAGAATTACCAGAGTTTTGCTTCAAATGTACAATTTTGGGCTGATACTCTAATCCTATCATGTTTTGTATGGTTTTATTTAGGCAGCCAATCCACAAGGCATGGTTCATTTAAATATAATTATGGATAAACACACCAAAACGTGCATTCCTTCCTCATGCTTGTTCATGAATACATTTGAGAATGAACCATGGCAATTCATTATATAAAATCATCATTTAACATAAACGCAATAACAAAAACTGAATTAAAAAAAAAAACAACTAATTGTAGTACTTATGACCCGTTCGGTGTCTAATTGCTGTACATTTCTAGGCTCTTATAATGTGAATAATACCTTGTATACCCAGATTTGTAAAGTAAATAGACTGGACGCAACCAAACAAATCAAAAGCTATTTACTGAAACGAAACAAAATCCAATTCCAGTTAAATTTTGAGTTGAAGTTAAGCCAGAAAACTCATCTATGTAAACAAATGTATCGTCATTGCTTTATCAGGATTAACTCGCTAACGCAGCGACTGAACCATTCCAAGCTAAACTTAGCAGGTGCAGACTCTCGTACCTGCCCAGTCAATTAACTAAGCAAACACAAAATACTTTAACAATACTTTAACACTTTAATAAAGCCTATTATTTCTCGTCTTTACTCGCTCACACGCTCTTTTCGAGCCGCGTTATCGTTTGTTTAACAGTGTTGTAAAGCTAGCGGTGAGCTAGACGTAGCATTACCTTGAGAGCTCTGTACAAAGTTTACCGTACGAAACTAAATCGGCTTTACTAAACTCCACTGCTCACCCACACGTCCAGAGCCCGAAGACAAACTTTCGACTCAACTCCACCACAAAATCAGGCTGAACACAGAGCTCAAAAGTCCTGGGAGAAGCGAGAAACTTGGAACGAGCGCACAAACTCCCGTAACTCCGCTAGAGGAGCTCGAAGGAACACCGCCATGGCGTCTTCCTGCCCCCACTGGGAATCAATCCCAAAAAGAGTCGATTCCCTAAATTACAAACGTTGAGAATCTAGAATCGACTCCGTAATCGATTCGCAGAGTTTAGGCCATGTAAAATCAGAACCAAAATCTTTGAGGAATCTCTGGCCCCTTACTATGAAAAGTTAACTAAAACTAATACTAAACAGAACACTAAAAACTAAAATTATTAATAAAGTGGCCAGTGAATGTACTGATGAAGTAATCATAGGATGTAGATTTATAATTAAGTCAAGTCATATTAATTTATAAAGCACTTTTTACAGTGGTGCATTGTCTCAAAGCAGCTTTACAATATCACGTTATCTTAAAAGGCCATTCCCAAATTGAGCAAGCGTAGGCTGATAGTGAAAAGGAAAAAACTCCGTAAAAATTGTAAGGAAGAAAGCTTGGGAGGACCAAGACTCAAAAATGGACCCATCCTTTTTAAAATAACGTAATCTCTTTTTAAATTTCAATTTGACATTTTCTGTATTTCATAAATTGCAATCTTTTCTCTCTCTTTCTCTTTTTAAACACCTGCTAGTGTGCTCTAGTGGTGCTGCATTAACAGCTCATCGCCTAGCAGAACTGGATTTCATTCTACAATCATCAGAAGGCACAATTGGCCATGTCTGAGGGAGGGGAGGCTGGATCAGGGAATACTCCTCTCATGCTGAGTACAACAGGGTCCACACCTTTAAAACTACCTCTACCCAAGGCCCTGACCAGGAAAGGAGGATTAAAAAAATCCATCTAACCTAAACAGTGCAGGATCAACCCAACCAGTGTCCTGGCAAAATCTACAGTCCTGGGCAAAAAATTTAAACTGCAAAACATTAGCTTGAAATGGCACTTAGTGATCCAAAAATTAGCAATAGGTTAAAAAAATGCAGTCCTGAGACAGGCACTACTGTGCCGTTTGCTTGTCACTTTTTTGCTGCAGTGAACTGCTGGAGGGAGCTGGAAAAGGGAAATTCATTTCACACAGATTTCTTGTAAAAAAATACCTTCTGTCTTGATTTAGTTATTAGTTAGTTTAGGTTAGTCATTAGCTGTTAACCAGCACACCTGGTACCTGCCCTGAAGCTTGAACACAAGCTCTTAAATAGATTTTACTTTATTATTTAAATAAAGCTCCTTATCTATTCAATCTGTTATTTAATTTCCAAACCAATTATTTGTTGTTGAAACCATTAACCACTTAATATCTTGCAGTTTTGAGTTTGGCCTTTTTTTGCACTGTTGTAGTGTTAATGGATTTGCGTTAGAGCTCAGCATAGACATAAAAAAAATACCTGTCAATAAAATTGACTTAACTTTATTATGAGGGTTCCACTTTATGTACCTTGTATTTAGCTACTTTTAAACTCAGCATTTAATTAAAGTTTTCCCAGATTTATTGGTATGTCCAGTCCATGTTTCCTCGACCCAAAAAAGTAAGATGCTGTTCCTTCACATGTCCATGACCGTCCAAAATGTACATTTAGCAGATGCCCTTATCCAGAGTGACTTACAACTAATACAGTCTTACAATCCAAGCAATTGTGGGTTAAGGGTCTTGCTCAAGGACCCAGTTGTGGCAGCTTGGCAGAGGCGGGATTTGATCCCTGGACCTTGGTTCCTTAACCAATAGGCTACCACAGTCCCTGATTTTTTAAAATGACTTTAAGATGTACATTTACCTAACACACTTATTCAGCACAACTTACAATTACGACAGTGTTACAATGCAAGCATTTGTGAGTTAAATGTTTTGCTCAGGGACCCAACTGCAGCTGAGGTGAGATTTGAACCCTGGACCTAATGGCACATAGTGCAGGACCTTAACCACTGAACCTTTACAATACAGCTTTTGTAAAAAAAAAATAATAATAAAAAAAAAGGAGAGGGCTAAGAGAAGGGGGCTACTCTCATTGGCTACTCTCAGAAGCCCTAAAGTCCTGATCCTAGAATTGTTCCTGTATGGGGCGGCTGTTGAATGACTAAAAGTAAAAGTGAATGTGCTGGTGGATAACATGTTTCTGATGTTTTGATTGCTTAGTACAGCATCCTAAACGGGTCATAAAACACTGATGCTTTATTTTATTTAGGTTTAGTTTCATATCAGTCCTTTAGACTCTACTCAAAACACCAAGACGACGTTATTTCAAATGAACATGGAGTTTACGGTATTGCGTCTTATAACGCGCTGTAATGCGCATTGCCGTAAAGCTCCTACTATTAGCGCAGATATTCTTGGGCTGGAGCTGGACCGCAGTGAATTAGAACAGAGGAGGGGGTGCAGGCAGTGGAAGAGGCACTGGTATTTCCTCTCACTCCCCAAGCCGTGTACGCACGGACTTGAAGCCGCTTGGTGGATGCTGAAGATGATGAGGATGCTGAAGATGATGCGCGCCTTCATCCGAGCGCGGTTCCCTTTATAATGGAACATCAAGACGAGACTCCCGAGAAGAAAAACAACCGATTTTCAGGCCCTGGGTCCTTTTTGTACTCGTAACATCTGCACCATGTAGCTTAATGTACCGACGCAGATGGCCGGAGAGGGCGATGGGGTGATTTTCTTTTCCAACATGATTCGTGTTTAGGCTTCTGCATGCGAAGATGGGCTCCCATGTGGTTCAAACGCTCCGGCAGGGGGTGTGGGCTTCCCTAACCGGAGGATGGTACCACGACCCCGAGCAGAACAGATTCAACAACTCCTGCCACCTCTATCTATGGCTGTTCTTGCTCATGTTGCCTCTGTCCCTGCATCTGGTGAGTTAATGGTTGTAGGGTAATGGGTACTGATTGTAGGTATTGTTAAATGAAGATGAGTCAGCAGTTCAGCAATCACATTTATGGAAGCATGATGACGTGTGGTCATGGCACATAATAAATATCAAAAAATAAGGTTTGTATAAGCTACACGCAGAGCTGTGGATTCATTCGTCATAACTGGATGATAGAAACAGACATTTTCAATTTAAAAGGCTCTAATTATAACCTACTGCACACATTCACTGACTATATATCGTCACTGGCCACTTTATTAGGTACACCTTGCTTGTTTCAGCTTGGACCATTTCTTGTCTTCAGAAATCCCTTAATTCTTAGTGTCAAGGGTGCTGAAAGCGTTGCTCAGATATTCTGATCCATATTGACAAGATAGCATCAAGCAGTTGCTGCATGTTTGTCAGCTGCTTGTCTTTGTTGTCAATCCCCCATTATACCACTTCTCTAAGGTGATCTATTGGATTGAGATCTGGTCACTATGGAGGCCATTTAAGTACAGTGAGCTCACTGTTATTTTCAGTTTGAGATGATTTGAGGTTTGGGACACGGTCCCTCAGAACATGGTACAGGGTGATCATAAAGGGATAGACAATAATAGCAATACTCAGGTGGGCTGTGCCATTTCAGTGATGCTCAGTTGGTTTTAAGGGACCCAAGTGTACTTATTGGGTGGGATCGCCTCACAATGAATCAGAATCGGACTTAATTGGCCAAGCATGCTCACACACAAAAAAAAAGTCAGAAAAGGTCCTGAATCCCAGGTGGAGTGGTACGTGTCCATGTGAGTTTACTTTGGGTTACTTAGTTTCTTCCCATAGTCCTCCCAAACATATGTGTGTTGGGTTAATTGGCATCTATAAAAGTGCCCCACGCGTGTGATTGAATGTGCCATGTGCCCTGTCATGCCCTGTGGCTAGGCACTGGCTCTCCCAAGACCCTGTCCAGGACCAAGCGGGTACAAATATACAAACCGGATTCCGAAAAAGTTGGGACATTAAACAAATTGTGAATAAAAACTGAATGCAATAATGGGGAGGTGCCAACATCTAATATTTTATTCAGAATAGAACACAAATCACAGATCAAAAGTTTAAACTGAGAGAATGTAT
>JAVSBV010024839.1:0-11917 GCA_033117975.1 Parotocinclus spilosoma | reverse complement strand
GAGCCTAAAGGTAGCATGTACAGGGAGAATAACAGTGGGCCAAGCACAGACCCCTAAGGGACACCGTACTTTACTTTAGAGAGCCTAGAGCATTGATTATTTACAAAAACAAACTGGTACCGGTCGGTCAGATAGGATTTAAACCAAGATGGTACCAGTCCATTAATAACTATAGTGTTTTCTAGCCTATTCAGTAAGATCTCATGATGACATCTCATGACATCTCTATAGTGTCAAATGCTGCACTTAAATCTAATAAAATAAGAAAAGAAACACATCCATTATCTGATGATATGTACTGCTAAATTCTCTAAAACATCTTTGGAGACAGCTTATGGTAGTAAAATTAACATTTAGTTTATGGCCAACAGCTCTGGTGGACAATCTTGCAATCAGTATGTCAATCGCACGCTTCCTCAAAACTTTTGACATCTATGGCCTGGTGCTGTGTGACAAAACTGTAATGCTTAAGATGCCACACCTGTGAGGTGGATGGATTATCTCTGCAAAGGAACACAGGCAAATTTATGAACAATATTTGAGAGAAAAATTCCTTTTGTATACATAGACTTTTGTGACAAGCCGTAGGTCCTTTAGTTAAGCTCATAAAATATGGGAGCGAAAACAAGTGTTTGTTTTTGCTCAGTATAAATATTGTTGGCACAGAGCATGTTTTGAGTGTGGACACTGCCACAGACAGGTTTATAACTGCCAAAACATAAAGAGAAATAGAGAAATCTATAACTTGAGGTTTACCTGTTCTTCAGTATATGGGTTTAAACTGAAAACCCATATATGGTAATTTACTGATTAAGTGATTTATATATTTATGGGCTAGGAAGTTGGATTTGATATGAAACGATACATTACAATGTAATTTTACATTTACATTTTTTTTCACATTTTTTTTATTTGTTGAAAATCCAAACTAATACTAATTACATAGTAATTACATGCTCAATACACAGTACCGGTCAAAACACAACACTTTCTTATTCAATATTTTTCTTTTTATATATATTTTTCCCTTCATTGTAAATTAATACTGAAGTCATCTAGACTATGAAGAACACGAGGGATCATGTAGTAAATTTTAAACTCTTAACAATTTTAGATCAGACACATTTTGCTTTGATTACCGCTTTACACACTCTTTGTATTACCTCAATAATACAAATAATTTTGAATAAATAAAATATTTGAAATAAATCATAAACAGTGTCTCCAGCAAACCATCCACATATCACCACATATTCTCCTCCATATTTCACTGTGGGAACTACACACCTTTTTTGTGTCCTACAAAGATATGGCGTTTGGAACCAAAAATATAAAATTTGGATTCACCAGAGCCAACAGGTGAATGTAATCATGATTTGGTACAACAACAAATATGTAAGAATATAACTGAAATGCTTATAAACAATGTTCTGCAAATAAACACTAGAAGAGATCATTAATCAATAATTATTTTCATTTCCCCAGCCTAATCTGATTTGGTGTTGCTTGTATAAGATTATGTATATATACTACATACTAAACCATTTTAGCAGTGATCATGTAAACAGTGGTAATACACTACAAGCTGATTTTTTTCATGCACATATGTGCATATGTCCCAAACATGCATACACCTTGCAGCTTTCAGAGAATGCAGTGTTCTCATGTATGCTGTTATAGTGTCCACTTCCTGTTATCTTATATAGTACTTCCTTTTTCCTGTTTTCTATTTTTCTGTGGTTTAGTGTTTGTGGCAGTGTGGCTTTGAGTTCTACTACAAAGAAAAGACAGAATAGTAGGTTCATCATGTCATACAATTGTCAAACAATAATATGCATTTAAAGAACAAATGAACTTAGTAGGAGTACTATGTAGCAGTACTATAGTAATGGCAGATTAACCGGAGTCCCTGTCAAGAGAGCTTCTGTTTAATGAATGAATAAATTACTAATATTATAATCAATGTTTAACTCAATTGTTTAAAAATAACTTTTGTCGACCAATTGTATTCTGAAAACGACTATTTCTTTTTAAAGTAGCTTTTTACCTCTTACGGCTAGCACAGCTGAAACTTACTTGTCACTTGAACAACTATAAACTCCATGAAGAAGGAAAACCAACAAGGGATGTGGTAAAGATTTTAGTTGTTTCTATTCAGCTGTGTATAACATTTGCTGTAACTAAGGGTTATTAAATTAATATAAATAATTAAATATATTTATATATAGGGCTCTTTACAATTGTGCATTGTCTCAAAGCAGCTTTACAATATGATATTAGCTTAAAAGACCAATCCCAAATTGAGCAAGCCTAGGGCGACAGTGGAAAGGAAAAACTCTCTATATATAGTCTCAAAAAGGGACCCAGAGTTAATCTTTACTAATTAGACTATTTGTAGGCGTGAATACAAAACTTGATAAAGTACACTGCTCAAAAAATTAAAAGAACACTTTAACAACAAAAAAATCATGCAGAATGTCTTTCCTGTTTGTATTAGCTGAACGTGCTTGTATGCAAGTCTGACAAAGTCAGGGCATGCTTCTAAAAAGAACGATGGATGGTGTCCTGGGTGTCCTCCTCTGAGATCTGGACCAGGGTGTGACTGAGGTCCTGGACAGTCTGAAGTACAACTTGGTGGAATTCAGTGAATCGAAACATTATGTCCAAAGAGGTGTTCTACTGGTTCTAGGTCAAGGGGGGCAGTCAATGGTATCAATTTCTTCATATTCCAAAAACTTTAATCTTTGAAAAGCACTGGGCACCAGTAGCTCTACCAATTATGGTGTTCTTATTGCAAATGCCAGTCAAACTATATGGTGCTATGCAGTGAGCAATGTGAAAAATCAGCCAGAAAACCAGGGAGGGACAAAATGTCAGTGGCATCCACCTATTAAACCATTTTTGTTTTGGGGGACGTCTCATTATTGCTAATCTAGTGCACATGTTGTTAATTTCATTAACACCAAAAGAGCTGAAACTGATTGCGCCCCCCCCCCCCCCCCCCCCCCCCGCTACTTAACTGACATGCTGTAAGCAGTGTATGTAAAATATTTAATGACTTACAGTATTATTTGATGATTAGATTAGAGATTATTAGATACAGAAATACAAACTATTCTAACTGGAATTCTACAGTTCTTCAGGTACACATGACAATTACATTTTAGAATCAAAAGGGGAGTTCCCTGAACTTGAAGGAAGAACAGTGATGAAAGGATCAGCCTACACACTATGCAAAGGGCCCACGGTTTACAGCAAAAGCCCACAATGGAGAGGAATTACTCAATCACACAAATCTCTAACTGGCTGGGGTTTTTACTCAATGGACTGACAAGGTGTTTCCAGTGTACTGATTTTGGGTTGTGGGATATTCATGCAAAGCTTCTTTGTAACATCTTTTGTTCATTGCTCAGTGGGTTGCTTTAATTGTTATCTGCATTATCACTTATCTGCAATGAAATATTTGAACAATGCTGTGTAACACATTGAGCAGTCATAACATTAAAACTGCTTTATATTGTGTAGGCTGCCATAATGCTTCTCTCTGTCTTACTGAGGTATTGACCCTATTATATCTCTAAAGGTGTCCTATGGTTTCTGACTTGAAGATGTTAGCGGCGGTCCTGCTAGTTTTAAGGTGGGCCTCCACGGATTATATTTTTTTGTCCGGCATATCTTACAACTGCTTTATTGGAGTAAGACCTGGGGAATTTGGAGGCCATGTCAACACTTTTAAACTATTGCTTCTAACATCCATAAACTATTTCAGAAAAAGGTATACAATTAACAGCTGTTACCTCCACCATAATTATATTTATGAAACATTTCTTTTTTATGCCCCATCATAGTACCAAAACAGCATTGATTACAGACGATCTCTTTTCTTGTTCTGTTACATGGATCTGAGTTACATGCAGTGTTTTAGACTAGAGTTGGTTTTTTTTTTCATTTTTGTAATAGTTTAGACAATACCATAGATGTTAAAGGACTGGTGGATATCCTATTTGACCAATACAGATACTTATTTACACATGATTATTTGAAACATTAAACTGGGACGCTTTGCTCTGGCTCCATTGGCTGGAGTCTGGGTCATCTCTGGCCTGCTTCCTCTGTCATTGTCTTCAAGGAGCATTCAGAGAGCCAGGGGTGTTAAGTGGGGCTGTTTGTCTTTTGTCCTGAGCACACAGCCTGCATTTCTTCCAAAAAATACCTGGAATACTGATTCACTGACCACAATACATTTGCACATTTCCATCCTAGATGCCTCCGAGCCCACAGAAGTTAAAAAAAGAACCATTATTTATGTATATTATATATGTTATATATATTAACCAACTACTATTAGGGACAAGTCCAAAAACCAGCATCTGTCATGGTATGTGGCTTTGTCAGTCCCCTTGGTCATTTTCAGTTCCCTGTCACCCTAGGCATGCTCAGTTAAAAATGTGGGCCTAGATAGTTTGAAAGCTGTAGTAGTTAGTTGCTAATAAGTTGATAATGGTTTGTATTCCACACAAATGTAAGTTTGTTAGAACAGTAATTTGCTTACTGTTGTAAGCTGTTTGGGACAGTCCAAGTATGCCTGGGCATTTGCTATGTGCAGGTGCTGTACAAAGATTATCTTAGACATCCCTGGGCATGCTTACTTAGGTTACTTAAGCAGTATACTTAAGCAATGGCACACTTAATATTCCTGCTATAACATGACATATTGGCACTGGTGTACTGTGGGCATGAAGCAGTTCTGTTTATCACCTTTTATTGTTAGATTTTAAGATAAAAATGACTTTGGTTTGATTTGTTTTTCATTATTCTGTTCCATTATCACATGCACCCAGCTGCTACATCACATTATTCCCTTTAGTCATAACAGAAGGGGATGGTTCATTAGAAGAGAATGGTTCATTATAGTTAAGTCAAGTCAGATTTGTTTGAGTTATTTTTACAATACAGCATTGTCTCAAATAAGCTTGATGGTATTAGATTATCTTCTGTGGCCAATCCCAAATTAAACAAGCCTAGGACAGCAGTGGAAAGGAACAATTCCCTAAAAATTATAACCATGGAAACCATGGGATGACCAAGACTCAAAAAGGGATCCAACCTCCTTGGGATGGCTCATATGTTAAGTGTAAGAATGAAACTATTTTACCTTGTCAAACAAGTTTGAAGTAATGATTCAAATAAAGGAAACTCCAATACACAGAGTTACTTTAGGATCTTGAATCCTTAGTGGGATTGTCCATGGTGGCACATCCTTTCATGCTAACTAAAGGAGGGAAAGAGTTACTGCCCTCTGGTGGGGCCCGGGCATGGTGGGACTGGTTACTAATGACAGTACCTAGTTGAGTGATGCTGAAGCGAAGGAACTTGGGGCTGTGGGTATGTGGGGCTGGAACTGGTATTGGAATACAAGCTCTGAGCTATTATTATATACTCTGAGATATTATTATATACAGACAATAAATTCAAATAATTAAGTGATAAGCTGTAAAAAAGGTCATTTTAGTACAATCTCAATTCCAATGAAGTTGGGATGTTTTGTAAAACATAAGTAGAAACATAATGATTTGCAAGTCTGTTTTAACACGTATTTATTTGAATACACTACAAAAGACAAATTATTGTTTTCTGAAAATATTCACTAATTTGGAATTTAATGTATGCATTGCTGGGACAGGGGCAACAAAACACTGGGAAAGTTGAGGAATGCCAGAAAAAAAACCTGTTTAGAACATTTCACAGGTGAGTGTCATGATTTGGTATAAAGGGAGCATCTCCCAAAGGCTCAGTCTTTCACAAGCAAGGATGGGATGACGTTCCCAACAGTCTGGGAGTCCAACAGTTTAAGAACAACATTTCTCATTGTGCAATAGCAAGGAATTTAGGGATTTCATCATCTACAGTTTGTAGTATCAAAAGATTCAGAGAATCTGGATAAATCTCTGCAAATAAGCAGGAAGGCCAAAAAGCAACATTGAATGCCCGTGACCTTCGATCCTAATGCAGGCAACACTGCATTAAAAACTGTCATCATTCTGTAACGGTTATTGCCATATGGGCTCAATAACAATTCAAAAAAACCATTGTTAGTGAACACAGATCATCTCTTCACCTACAAGTGCAAGTTAAAATTTTACCATGCAAACAAAAGTCATATATAAACAACAACCAGAAACGCCACTGGCTTATCTGGGCTCGAGCTCATCTGATGAACTGATGCATCAGGATCCGGATTGTTATCAGCGCAAATTTCGAAAGTCAGCACCTCTGATGGTATGGGGATGCTTTGGTGCCCATGGCATGGGTAACACACGTGTGAAGGCACCATTACTGCTGAAAGGTAAATACAGGTTTCGGAACAACATATGCTGCCATTCAAGCAACGTCTTTTACAGGAACGTCCCTGTTTATTTCAGCAAGACAATGCAAAGCCACATTCTGTACATATTACAACAATGTGGCTGCATAGTAAAAGAGTGCAGGAACTAGACTGGCTCACCTGCAGTCCAGACCTTTCTCCTATTGAAAATGTGTGGTGCATTATAAAGTGCAAAATACATATTTGAAAAAAGATGAGCAACTGAAGTTGTACATCAAGCAAAAATGGGAAAGAATTCCTCCTACAAAGCTTCAACAATTAATGTCCTCAGTTCCCCAACACAGTTCCATTTAAAAGGGAGGCTGTTACTAAGACACTGCTCTACAGACAAGAAACTTGAGTGCAATCACCATGTTAACAAAAGTCTAGAATCTTGTTATAATTTCTGTAATTTGACTCGTCATTATATATTTAAAAGATGAAGCTATTAATGTTAAGATTAGTAGTTAAAAATGTATGTATGAATGAATGAACCTCCCATCAGCCGTAGCTAGTGCATAATAAACAGGGGTCACAAAACCAACAAGGCTGTGTAATGGTAATGGTATTTAACAAGAAATTATCCATACAGAAATTAAATGAATAGTTCGGTCACACTGGCAGCTTCCATCTATTAATCTTTCCTTAAGAAACGTGATGCATAGCACAGGAAGACACATCCAAATCAAATTAAAATTGTTGCACAAGTTAGTTTCACCCACTTGAATAGTTTTCTTACACAACCTTAAATTCCTCTAAAGCACCTCAACCTGTCTAAGTGCTGCTGGTACATGCTACCTGTACCTACAAAAGCCTCTGTTTAAACACTCTCACTTTATATAGATGAACAGTTCCTTTACTGAATTTATATAAACTGCTACATAAAAAGAGATCACCATTTGAACTCCATTCTTTAGCATGGCATTATTATTTATAACTACAAAATCTGAGTTGTTACAAATAGAGGTACATAGTGATAGCACTCCAAAGAAAGAGAGGTCTCTTTTTTTCTCTATTCCTACCCACACACATAACATAGATTATAAGACATATTCAGTGTAAAGAGTTCAAATTAAGAAAATTAGTTCGATACTTTTAGAAAAGAAGCTTAACCAACTTTAGATACCATATATGTTGTGCTGAGTGAGAAAAAAACACTCAATGAGGTTAGTATGCCAATGAAAAAATGAGTATTTTGAGTAATGTTATCCATATCCATTTGAGTAATGTTATGTGAGGTTTAGTATTTTGATGTAATGGCCTTGGGTAAATTTTGCCAACAGAAAATCAAAGACTTTTAAAAATGTAAAGCAGGAAATGCTTCATTTTTGTTGTGAGCAATCATCATGGGAAGTGGGTTTGAAATAGCAACCCACTTACTGTTGTTTGAAAATACATTTAAACTTTCCACCATTTGTCATTTTATGAGCATTGCTCTCAGGCAAGCAGAAAGTCTGACAAAAGGAGCAGTATGTGAAGATAGAGAGAGAGAGAGAAAGAGAGAGAGAGAGAGAAAGAGAGAGAGAGAGAGAGAGAGAAAGAAAGAGATAAGAGAAGAAAGACAAACCTGTTCCCCAGGCCATTTCAGTTGCTAAAGTTGGGAAGCTCTGCATTATGTTGCAACCTTCTACACTTTCTTGACACGGCCACAC
The DNA here is from genome assembly GCA_033117975.1 of Parotocinclus spilosoma. Classification (NCBI taxonomy): domain Eukaryota; kingdom Metazoa; phylum Chordata; class Actinopteri; order Siluriformes; family Loricariidae; genus Parotocinclus; species Parotocinclus spilosoma. The sequence goes on along the minus strand of JAVSBV010024839.1, from coordinate 3,901 downwards.
CTATGAGCTTGCTTAACATACTCTGGGTACATGAAAATGGAATATATCCAGTTATATCCAATGGTGTGGGTGCTCCTGGAAAAGATAGTGCCTTATGTGCCACACAGTACACTTGGCATAAAACATGATCAGTGAAGCACTTGATCTCCATATTATACCTGACTTTTACTCTACTATACGAATGGGGCTACAGTTTGAGGAGTTAATGTAGTAACTGTAACAAACTTTGCAGATGGCTTGCTTTGAGGTAAGAACAGTTCCTGAGAGAAGGGGTTCTGGTTGCTATGTGTATAGAATGCTGTGATGGACTGAAGCCCTGACCAGGATGTATCTTTGTTTGTGCCCAGTGAATTCCAGGATAGGTCCAGACCCCACCCTGTGACCCTGACCTGGAGAAATAGGAATAAAACAGGATACTCTGTCTTTGTTTCAAAAGAGGAATCATACATCTCTGTTACATAATTTATACTACTACTTGAATATTAACCTGACCTTCATATGCAGTTTATGAGTCTCTGTTACCGAGTCTCTGTTTTCCTTTGGTTTAACTTCATTTATAATGCTGTCCATCAATGAATTTTTGGCTTCCATTAAACAAAAGTATTAGTTGATCATGTTTTCAGCTATATCTCAGACACATTTATGTATCATTTGCACACAGCTTTCTTGTGAAAATGCATGTTATATTTACATTACATGTGACTATTGTACTGTATGTCAAAGTACATTTTGTCCTATTTCAGAGAAGATAATGCTGTTGGTAACTTGTGCATACCTATTTTCTTTAATTAAACTTCAGATAATACATTATCCTCAGTCATTCTGTGGCATTAGCGTAATGTGCGGGAGCTATCTAACTTCCTTTCACTTAACGATCTAGCATACTGGTCATTCATTAATCTTGCTGGGTCAATAATTGACATTAAAGCGGCACCTACAATGATTGTTTTAACTGCCTTACTGCCTACATATTTGTAGTATTTTACTGTTGTTGATAGCACATCTTGGGCGGAAGAGATTATAAAAAAATACAGCAAACAGTCTATAGAACATCGCTCACTTGAAAATGTGTCCCGTAATCAGTGATTTAAGTAAAACTGTACAGTTGTAGTAATCCTCATCCATCAACATTCAGACACCCGAGATAACACCATAGGTCACTTTTTTTTTACCTGTTTCAACTTCCAAATTCACCTGTCCAACAGATGCATTCTATAACAAGTAACACTTACATTTTGAATACTTAAGAGTGCCTACAAAATCAAAGGGCTTGGGTTTGAAACTTACTAGATTAGACATTATCTCAGTTGCCAGTGGTGTTCATTAGAATGTTGAAAGTGAAATGGGAAAAGCTGGGCCAGATCCAATAAGTGACCTTCAAAATCAGATAATCTGTTAACTATATTTGAGCATGTTCACATGAGTATGTATTATACATTCACTTGCCACTTTATTAAGTACACCTCCTTGTTTCTACAATTTTTGTCATATATGGAAGCACTTTTCAGTTCTACAGATTGACTACACACTTTGTCCCAATTACTATGCTCTCTAATGATCAGGACCCCCACTGGACCAGCACAGAATAGGTACTATTGCAAAGTGGACCAGTCTCAACACTGCAGTGACACTAATGTGGTGATGTGTTAGTGTGTTAGTCTATGTTATGCTGTTGCATACATGGTAAAAAAAGACCACAGTGAATGAACACACCATTAATTAACTAAAATTACACCAGCAGAACACACACCGACATTCCACCACCAAATTGGTGCCTGATCTGTGCCTGCAGGGGTCCTGACTATTAGAGGACAGAGTAAAGCGGACGAACAAAGGACATGGAGAAACAGATGGACTGCAGTCTGTAATTGTAGCACTACAAAGTACATCTAAGTGGTAAGAGGAACTGATTATTTTATTAGGTTAGGTACAATTATTCTATTACTATTTAATGACTATACAATTTATAAACCATTATTTCTATATGAGGGTTCAACTATAGATACATAAAATGTGGAGAGGACACAGTGCACCAACATCTCTGAGAAGTTTTTCCCCTACTGCGCTGAACATAAAAAGCTACATAGCAAAAGGAGTTCTCCTCCACACAGGGATTCTGGGAATTCTGCCTGACTGTACTTCCTTGTAACTAACACCCTCCCCCTACAGCAGCACAGAGCCTGGGCCTATAGGCTTACCACTAAACACACAGATACATGTACAAAACAAAAACTGCTAACTGAAACTTATGACCATGACAGGCAGCTGGAGTTGTGTTCCATGACAACTGGTCATTTCCTGCTAAAGCAGAGTAAACTCGATGCCCTCGGTGTTGACTGACCACTCAAAAATGAGAGGCAAGTTAACAAGGATATTTTATATATTTTCATCTGAATCACAGACCATACAGATCCAGCAAAAACATCCTCTCAAAGCCAAATTTATTTATATTTATATTTATGTAAATCTCCACTTACAAGACAAGACGTTCAATACAACAAAGACTTGCTTGACTTTACTCTTGTTCTGTAGTGACAGTCAGACAGAACAGATAATATTTATTCACTTCTCTCATGCTCTTATCCTCCAACTGCTTCCTAATACCACCCCCCCCCTCACACACACACACACTATGAAAGAATGTGCTCGTTGGCGTTGGCAAAGGGCCAGTGTTTCTGCACTGCTGGCGGGAACAGGCCCTTCCTTTGTCACAAGTACTCTTCACACAGAAATCCTCCGCTATTGGTTGGCTGATTCGCGCGCTTTTACTCCCCTCACATGGCTGGCGCGAGCACAGAACAAAAGGTCATCAGGGATGTGCTAAGAACACACACATGCAATATGCCTCAGCTAGTGAAACTCCTCTCTCCTTCTGTCTGAAAGAGAACACTCTGGGTCTAAATATACACATACTTGGAAATGGGGCGAGCTGGCTGAGGCCCTGATCTCAAACAGAAGCACAGAACTGCCCAAACGTTATGACATAAGCCTGCACCCTCTAGAACACACAGATGTGTTCCAGAACTTTATAATACATATTTAGAGCAATATCCAGTGTTTTTAACTACCGGTAATATTACAGAAGCCCTGTAATATCCTTCTGTGTACATTAATGAAAATTAGTCACAGATTATGTAGCTTTTTGTGTAACACTGGGGTGTTAGGGAGGGGGACCTCTCTCTCTCTCTCTCTCTCACACACACACATACACACACGCACACAAATTCACTGACTATCTAAGTCACATGGCACATGTGGTTATCACAGCCACCATGCTACAACTGTTGGTTAGAAAACTGCTTTAATTTTAAAACTTTAAAACTTTACTTTTAAACTGTTATATTAATTAAAACACAACAGGAAAACATTTAGTACAGTACTTTACTTTACAATGCAGTAGTTCATATATTAACAGACTTGCCAAAAAAAAAGGTTTTTCCCACCTTCAATTCTCTTTTGTTAGCAGAGGGCTGTCACTCATACTAGTTTTCTGTCATTCCAATGTGAATTTGACGTACAGTCCTGATATACAGAATAGCACATATTTTGGTTTTCACAAAGTTTGCTGAAAACTGATTAGTCAAGAATGGGTTGCCAACATTCACGATTTTTCCTAGAATCTGATATCCATATATTAAAAACTTCTGAAATGCTTATTGTACTTTTAACAGTATACAGCACAACTTTATTATGCTATGTTCACACATAACAATTCACTTCAAGGGGACTGGGACCTAGTAGTTAAGGTACTGGACTATGGACCAGAAGGTCCAGGGTTCAAATCCCACCTCTGCCTCTGAGCAAGGCCCCTAAGGCCAGACTTTTTTTATTGCTTGTTTCGCGGATCCAACCAACGATAATATTTGAAGAATACAAAAAAAAAATAATATATATATATATA
>JAVSBV010024829.1:0-11917 GCA_033117975.1 Parotocinclus spilosoma | reverse complement strand
TGTGTGTTTGTGTGTGTGTTTGTGTGTGTGTTTGTGTGTGTGTTTGTGTGTGTGTTTGTGTGTGTGTTTGTGTGTGTTTGTGTGTGTTTGTTTGTGTGTTTGTGTGTTCCAGGAGAGGCTGGAGAGCAGGCAGTCAGGCAAATACTGGATGAAGCAGGGAAAGTTGGTGAGTTGTGTGTAGGCAATGAGAGGAAAGAGATTCTGGACACAACCAAAGCCCTCGGTCAGCTTACAGACCAAGTCTCGGACCTGCGAGTCAGGTAATGCCCACCAGAGATATACTGCAAAGAAATCATATACAGTCAGTAATCAGGCTCTTATTTCAGGAACCAAAACCCTCCCTGCTCCGTCACTAACGTCCCCTTCCAAACTTGCTCCTTCACTAATGTCTCCTCAGAACCCACTAACATACCCTCTGAACTTCTATACATTACAGTTATTCCAAAATGTAGATTATTTCATGACTCTGAAGACCTTGTTTATGTTTTTGTGTGCGCGTGGGTGTTTGTGTGTGTGTGTGGTACAGGGGTTCAGGGACGAGTCCCGTGGCAATACAGAAAGCACAGCAAGTTGCTCAGGGACTGGATGCACTGTCCATGAAAGTGGCAAATGCTGCAGACAAATTGGAAGCTATGACCAGCTCCAAACATGCTCTCTCCAAGAAAGCAGAGGCAGCACAGGTGAACACACACTCATGCACACACATACACTCTCACAATGAATGGTGTGACGCTTTGACCTGAGTACTGTGTCTGAGTTATTTACGTGGGAATGTGCAGGCCTGGCTGGCTGATCCTACATCAGGTGCTGAGGGAGAGGAGACCGTGAGGGCTCTTCTCGCAGAAGCGCAGAACATAGCAGTGATGTGTGATGATCCTCGCGACCGTGACGACATCCTGCGTAACATGAGTGAAATCTCAGCACTGACTGGCAAACTTGCTCAGCTTCGCAAGGCGTACGTACACCGAACTGAATCTGACCATAAATAAGGAGTTTCATTTTAATACAATTCAATACAAATGTATTTTGAAAGATAATGTATTTATTGGTTATCCAATCTTAGGATTAGGCATGTTTTTCTATTTGAATATACTATAAAGTGTAAAAACTATTTAAAAAAAATTGGGGGCAAATATACTACTCACACAAATGAGGGGATATCTCAAAATGAAATATGCAGCGTATTGCACCAGGCTTGTTTCAGCATTTCAAAGAGGTCTTATACAGATTTAGGCTGCTTTTTTTTCCCTGCCCAAGTGATCATATACTACTAATTGTATCTGGTCTGTACACCATTGCTAAACAACAAATCTAATGTAGGCCTATTTCCTATAATACTGTATATAAAATGTTTATTATCCCAGTGGGATTTTCCATTGGCGGCTGTTAAAATTAAACTTTTTTTATAATAATGATGAAATGCTAATATATAGCCAGTGTCTGTGTTTTATTATGGGCCTGTACTGCACTGTACAGCATGGCTATATACTATTTTTATACTATAGTCATTTTATATGAAACTGTGAGTGTTGTAAAAGACGTGTGTACTTCAGGATTGAAACATTTTAATTACTTAAATAACCAAGACATAAAGCTGACTTTCTATTAAAACCAAAGTGAATAAAAGAGTATTCAAGCAGGAAGAAAAAGCTCCAGTAACTTATCTACTACTAAATAAGGGACATGTCAGCACAGGGAGATAATTAGTTTGATAGAAACACAGAAACCTTGGATAGAAACCTTGCCTAATGAATGAAAAAAACATCTCCAGGTTTAAATAAAGGATGGAAAATCCTCACAGATGTGCCTTATTCTGTGTTATAACAAGCAGAGAGAGAAAATGTTGGGTTCTGGTCAAACTTCAGCTCTATTACTCAAATAAATGGGCTGCTTTGTGTGGAACAGTTCAAAGAGACATAACTAATGTATAAAGCTACAAGAATAAACATGCTATAAGGCTAGAAAGCAAATAAAATAAGTTATATTCAAACTTATACAGCCCCTTTAAGTGCTGGTCAGTAGGCATGATGTTACCTTTTTCTCCATTGTTAATTCTTCTTTGAAATCTGGACACTTTGTAGGCTGGTGTCTACTACAGTATTACACCCAAACTGTCAGTTCACAATTTGATTTCATCTTCCTGTGTGTGTGTGTGTGTGTGTTTTGTGTATGTGCAGGGGTAAAGGGGACACCCCAGAGGCTCGTGCGTTGGCCAAACAGATTGCCACGGGTCTGCAGAACTTGCAGTCTAAAACTAACCGTGCAGTGGCTAATAGCCGACCAGCTAAAGCCGCAGTTCACTTAGAGGGGAAGATGGAGCAGGCTCAGCGCTGGATAGATAACCCCACACTGGAGGATGGAGGAGTGGGTGTGTAGCCTTTCTCTTTTCCTCTGTCTCTCTCTCTGTCTCTCTCTCACACACACACAAACATTTTTCTTGCTATACTTGTGAGGAAGTTCCATTAAAATGAACAATAACAAAGGATTGCTACAGCTAATTAATGCTTTGCCCCACCCCTTACCCTAACCCAAGTAACATATAGCAAGCCTCTTTTGGTTTTTCAAATAAAAGTTGCCATTTCTGTTAAAAATCAGTTTTGTAAAACGTAAATTTTAAAGGGTTACGATGATTACAGCTGCTGTACAGGAAAGCCTGTTTGGATTAAGTCCGATTATTATTGGATTATCAAGATACAGGTGAATGTGGCTCCCGTCTCACCAGGTCAAGCTGCAATTCGAGGTCTGGTTGCTGAGGGGCGCCGCCTTGCCAATGTGTTGCCTGGCTCTCAGAGGGCAGATCTTTTAGGGAAGTGTGAGCAGGTGGAACAGCTGATGGGACAACTGGCTGAACTTAGTGCTCGTGGAGAAGCGAATTCACCCAAAGCACACGCACTTGCCCAACAGCTCCAGAATGCTCTCAAAGTAAGAAACACACACACACTTCCACACACAGTGAGCATCAAAGTCAAATTTATTTCTAAAGTCCTTTTAACAGTAGATCATTGTCTCAAAGCAGCTTTACAAACATATTATCCCAAAGGCCTAACTGAGAAAGCCTGGAGCAACAGTAGAAAGGTCTAAGAACCAAAAAGTGACCTGTCATTTTTACTGTATGTCAGCTAATATGTTAGTATTTGTATATGTAATTGTATATGTTACTAGTAAAAATACAGGTTCATAAAAATGCTAATAAGTTGACCAGACCTCAGCTTCATATGTGATTAGATGTTATGGAGCACATACCTTTTTAAGTGAAATGTACCATTTCTAAATGTGTGTCTATGTGTACATTACAGGATTTGAAGGGCAAAATGCAGGAAGCGATGACGCAGGAAGTGTCTGATATCTTCAGTGACACAACAACTCCCATCAAGCTGCTGGCTGTGGCTGCTACTGCTCCACACAGCACACCCAACAGAGAGGAGGTACAGCATGTAACTGAAACACAATGATTAGAAGAAGATTACTCCTAATTAGGTTAATATTGAGTGGAATCATGTGGATCCAGCATTTGTAAATATGGAGGTGTGATTTGTTCATGCACAGTGGTTTCTATTCACTGAGCACTTTAGTAAACGATTAGGAACGCTGTACTAATACTAAGTAGCGCCTCTCTTTTGTAGACCATTTATTTCAAAGCTTGTTGTCCATTCTGTGCTTTTCTGTCCACTAAAAATGTAAAGACTGGTCATCTGAGTTACTGTGACCTTTTGTACCAGACTTGACATTCTCAATTGACCTCTCTCATTAACAAAGCATTCTATCCACAGAATACTCACTGGATACGTTTTCTTTTCTTTATTATACCATTTTGTGTACCGGTAAACTCTAGAGACTGTTCTGAGTGAAAATCCCAGGAGATCATCAGTTGTAGAAATACTCAAACAAGACCATCTGGCACCAACAATCATGTCATGGAATAAAATTCTGACATCACAATTTCCTTTCATGCTGATGGTTGATATATTGGAATATATATTGAATATATGAATATTGGTATAAGAGTTTATGCACTGCACTGCTGCTACCCCATTCGCTGATTAGATCATTGGGTGTGTGGAGCTTGTGTGCAGGTTTCACTAATACAACTCATGCACACTGATTATTTTTATATAAAATTATCTGAACAATAAACTGCAATGCATGCTGAATTTTCTTTGGATGATGTTGGAGATATTTTCATGTCAGCTAGTATGTAAGTTGGTATCAGCTACTGTGTGCATGGGGGAAAATAATAGATCATTTAATAATAATTTAGATGTATTAATAAAATCAGTATTTGTGTAAAAACAGTTTTGCTTCTTTGAACAAGTTTTTGTTTATTAGTTGCAATCAGGTGCCTCAATAAAGCAGTGTTAAGGAAACTCTAAATATATTGATATTACCTATTAAATAATTATTGTTGAAAATTATGACAGATTTTTAATTTGGCACAATAACTTAAATATAATGGCATAGTCATTAATGCACAGTACTCATAAACCCCAAATTTGCCCAACTGCAATTTACTAAAGGTTTTTGTTCAGTTCAGTTTTTCTTTAGTGTTAAGTGAAAAAGTGAGTTTTTAGTGACTGCTTGAAGACTGCAAAAGATTTTCTTTGCTTCAATGAAATGATAAAAAGTAAATAAAGTATTAAATACTTACAATATGTTTTTATAATAACAGTATTATTTTACTTCCTATATTTATATAGTTTATATATATAACTAAACTATATATTTATAATAAATATTAAAATTATCCTCCCCGACATTATGATGTCATTACTGCCACAGCTTATGATTTCTGCATTTGAAGGTAACACTTGGTTCTGTTGTAACTATGGAAACATGTCAGACATGTCAGATATGTCTATGTCTAGAAATGAGAGTAATTTAATCCTTTATTCCTTCTGATTACAGACCAGCCTTATTTAGCATTTACAAAAGAATATGAAAACTTCACATTTTTACTTGACAATTTACATGTTTTTGCTTAAGCACAATTTCACATGATTAAAACAGGATTACTAATGATTCTATTTTTCAAAAGTTAAAATGGTCAGAAGAACCCTAACTGAAGAACGTATGGCTACGAATATGCTAAATAAACAACGTTTGTAACAATGCATTTTCAGAATAGATAATAGTGGAAGTTTGCTAGAAGTGGTAATTGATATAATTTTAAGCAGTGATTAGTTTAAAGTAAGCCAAACCTTTTAAATGTTTTCTACACTGCTCACAAAAAATGGGGGATATTTCCAAAGGAATATGAAGCGATTAAAAAAGAAGTTTTTGATTTGATTTGATTAAACAAGATAATCAGAAAAGTAAAATGAAAAGTCATGAAAAGTCATTCAATGAAAATTAAGTTGTTGATTATGCAAATTAGATGCAAACTCCTGATTGAGTAGTAAGTGATGTATTCAGGGGGGTGAACAGAAGTATGTTAAACTGGATGATAGTGCCACACATTGACTGTTCAGTAGGGTGTATGATCACCCAAGACTGCCAAAACAGACTGGCAGTGATGGGACAGGATCAGATCATCCAGCAGTTCATGTGGAATCCTCTTCATAATCATTTGGAAATGTTCCCTAATGTTGAATAGTGTATATAGATAAAGTTAGCACATATAGATAAAACTGTGACACTTTAAACTAAGTAGTGCTGTCTAAATAGCTTATTTGTTTAGTTTACCAGAAACCACACATCTATACACTAATACGACTAGTACTAATAATAATTCATGAATTAATTACTAGAGTTTGATGAAACGTTATACAGTTACCACCTAGTGGTCATTTTTAGGGATAAGGTACACTAAAGCGCCACATGCAGGTTTAAACTTGTTTACTGGCAAAATTTGTTCATTTAAAAAGAAAGCACTGCGAGTTGTTTGTGTAACTCTCCAATTGTTTTGTTTAAGGTGTTTGAGGAGCGAGCAGCAGGTTTTGAGGCTCATGCTGCAAGGTTGGGGGCGACAGCTGAGAAAGCCGCTGCTGTGGGAACAGCCAACCGCGGTACAGTCGAGGGAATCCATGCTGCCGTCAAGTCTGCCAGGGATCTGACACCTCAGGTGTGTGCATGCATTCAATCTTAGTCAAAAAATAAATAAAGAGCTAAAAACACAAAATGGTGCACCTTTAAACTGGTAATGGTGTTAAAACATAGTAGTTCGTTACTTAGTTGTTCCTTTTGGTAAACTTAAGCTTAAGGTAAACTTGTATGCAGATTTTTAGCAAGGCAGATTCAGCTTTGTTCCATTAACCTTTTGTTCCTGTAAGTAGTTAAAATATATTTAGCGGCTGTTGTTAGCGGCACATTCACAATGGAAAACTTTAAATACACCAAGTGATCTAACACATGGCTGGAATGTGCCAGTTTTATCACACAGCTCATATGTTCACACATCTCTGCTGAACCACTCTAAATCAAACATTCCAAATTCGGTCAAACGCAACGTTTTTAGGCAGCAGTGGATTTTTATTTTACCATAAACCCCATGTGACACAACCTTCCAGTAGCTGCTTTTCTTAGAAGAATCCATGTTAGGCTTGGTCCATTCTGTTGTCTGGGAGTGTATGTTTGCTAGTAGTTCACTGTCTCTGGAAATGACTTAACAATTTCTGTTTGTGTGATGGTTATTAGCATCATCAGTCACTGTCACTTCCACAAACTCTGATCGGACCCTGTGTATGCAATGTGAATTAAAGTGTGTGATGGTGAATATTGGTGCAGGTGGTGTCTGCTGCTCGTATCTTGCTGAAGAATCCAGGCAACCAGGCAGCTCATGAGCACTTTGAGACCATGAAGAACCAGTGGGTTGACAATGTGGAAAAAATGACCAGTAAGTCTATATTGTATCCAATAGGAGCATTTAAAGAGAAAAATCATATTGTAAACTGAACCCATATTTGCATAGTCTTCAGAGAGAAATGAACAATATTTAGAAATGCAGGGTTTGGGAAATTTTTTTTTTACCCATTTATCAACCCCACATATCATAAACTTGCACTTTTATAGACTGTAGCACATATGTTTCTTTGCATACTTTATCTCCTTATCACCCTGTTCTGTAGAGGGGGTCTGAGATGGTCCAGACCACTGAAGAACAAGCTGAAAGGGAGCTAACATAATTTAATAATATTATTATTGTTATTATTACCTTTTAATATAATTTATTATGTAATTAATATGATATCATAATATAATTGTATTATGATAATTATATTGTAAATATATACTGTATAATAATTCTTTATTTATTTATTTATTAATTTATTAATAAATACTATTGATTAATTATTGCTATTATTTAATTATCTGTATTGCAGCAATTACGTAATATATATATATTACAATTTTTTAATGTAAACTTTCTCTCACAGCTCTTGTGGATGAAGCAATAGACACGAAGTCTCTATTGGATGCATCAGAGGAGGCAATTAAGCAAGACCTTGAAAAGTGTCATGTAGCTATGACAAATCACCAGCCTCAGATGCTGGTTGCCGGTGCAACAAGCATCGCACGGCGGGCCAATCGGATCGTTTTGGTGGCAAAAAGGGAAGTGGAGAACTCGGAGGAGCCAAAATTCAGAGAAACACTGAGGGAGGCAGCCAATCAGCTCAGCTCATCCATATCGCCCATGGTGATGGGGGCAAAGGGTGTGGCCAACAACATCCAGGACCCTGGTAAGATCTAGCCCCACCCACACACATCTATCACACACAGGGTTGGGTAATAGTGTGTCAGGTTACAATGGTGTATAGAAGAGACTAGGATTATTGGTTGACATGGTGCTACAAAAAATCTTTAGGCTTGACATAGACTCAGATTTCTAGAGTCATGGAGCAGGGTGTCGAGGCACAGCGTATTGACTTTGAGGTCGAGGCATGGAATGAGACACAGAGTGTCAATTTTCAGGCCAAAGCACAGGGTTACGATTTTAAAGCCAAGTTGCAGGGTGTCGAATTTTTAGGTCGAGGCACAGGGTGTCCAGTTACAGGTGGAGTCGCAATGTTTTTGCACAAGATGTCGAATTACAGAACGTGGCACTAGGTGCTGACCTTGTCAGGGAACAAGGTGACAAGCTACAGGTCGAGGACCAGGGTGTTTCATCGCAAGTCAAGGCACAGGTCAAAGTTCTTTTGTGCGAAGTCGAGGCATAGGTGGAATTGCAGGTCAAGTTATGATGAAGAGTTACACTGGTTTATGTTTTAAAATCTTTATTCAGGTCTATATGAAGACTGTCCTGATGCCTGCTCAAGAAATCTAGGTACATAAATCCTAGAAAGTTGAATCGGTTCTTCTGGAAACAATAATATTACTCTCCAATCCCATATACAGCACATTCATGTTACGAATGATCCCAGCATCGTTCCATTACAATGTGCAAATTACGATGGCCATTAATGTGCTCTTAACGTGGAATTGAGGATAAGCTGCAATCACAGCATTGTAAGATGGTAAGCGGTGTACTCTGAGGCCACCGCCTCGATTTAAGAATTGGTGTACCGTCTGTACAAAGATAGCATCTTTGACTCCCCGTTCAAACCTCAATTTTTAAACACTGGGGCAAGTGCCCTGTAAATTAGGGGATGTTTAAAACTAACTGAGACTGAAGTCATTTAGATAAGTTATCAAATGTTACCTCCATGAAACTCTTGTGTTTAGATGAACTGATTCGATTTTCTGGGAGGGTACGGACTGTTGAAACTCATGGTGTCTTGTTAAAAGGTTGAGGTACAGGTCAAGATACAGGCGGTTACAGTGTTGCCAAAGCAGCTAAAAGCATTTTATCTCGCATGTTGTTTTCACAAAATGGTGTTTTGAATGTTCCAAAGTAGAAATGTGTTTCTAAGGCTAATAATTCTCTCTCTCTGTCTCCTTCAGCTTTGCAGAAAGGATTTATGGACTCTGGATATAGGATTTTAGCATCCGTAGCCAAAGTGCGTGAGGCATTTCAGCCTCAAGAGCCAGACTTCCCACCCCCTCCACCAGACCTTGAGCAGCTGCACGTAAGTCCAAAAGATAAGGCCCTGCATGGTATACACAGAATATTTTCCTTTTAAAGTCAAAGTAGAAAGTGTTATCCACAGAAGGCAGCATGGCTGCAGGTTTTATTTCAACGTAGATCATTGACACTGTCATTGTTTGTTAGCTTAATGATGAGGGTGCTCCCCCAAAGCCCCCGCTGCCTGAAGGAGAGGTCCCGCCTCCAAGACCACCTCCTCCTGAGGAGAAAGATGAGGAATTTCCAGAGCAGAGAGCTGGAGAGATGGTTAGTGAGCCCATGATGGTGGCTGCACGCCAGCTTCACGACGAGGCCCGCAAATGGTCCAGCAAGGTGTGTGTTAGTGTGTAGAAAGCAGAGAGGGACTCTAGATTAACGGATGAAGCTATGAAGTCCATTCTCATTGTGTTCCTGAATATGTGCGTTCAGGGGAATGACATCATCGGTGCTGCAAAGCGCATGGCCTTGCTCATGGCAGAGATGTCAAGGTTGGTGCGGGGTGGTAGCGGTAACAAACGTGCCCTGATCCAGTGTGCTAAAGACATCGCCAAGGCCTCGGATGAGGTGACACGGCTGGCCAAGGAGGTGGCTAAACAGTGCACTGATAAACGGATCAGAACCAACCTGCTGCAGGTACTTGCACTCACTTTCTCACTCCTATCTCCTCTCTTTCAGGAATTCACCGACTGCATTTCTTTATCTCTGCCTCTCTGTAGGTGTGTGAGCGCATTCCCACAATCAGCACTCAGCTAAAGATTCTCTCCACGGTGAAAGCCACCATGCTGGGCCGTACCAACATCAGTGAGGAGGAATCAGAGCAGGTCAGCTACATCGTACACATGCTCTCTATTCTCTTATAATGTTCCAGTTGGAACGCCAAGATTACCAGTAACAACTTCTTAAAGACGTATACAATGTTATTAATATGCAGGCCTGCCAGTGACCTTCACTTATTGATACTATTATGTATCTATAGAGAATGGCAGTACAGGCTGGGGTTACTGTAGTAGGGCTGTCTTGTAAATGGGTAAAAGGGTTGATTGAGGGTGTTTTAATGCATGTAAGAATTCGATCATTATTTGATTTACCAAAGTTATTTTATTATTTTAGGTGTCCTGTAAAGCAAATACTCAGATATAGATTTTCAAGATAAAGACCTAGAAATCTGATGTTTGAATTTAGATCAGTATTTCTCAGTGCATGCACACCCTTACTCTGATTCCAATTAGTTTTCTCAGCATGCAATTGTAGCCTTGTAGCAGATAGCAGAATCAATCATGTATGACTGGGCACTTAATTAAGACTGAGCTTTTCTCCTTAGCTTTTCTCTGCTTGTTTCTCTCGTGGGATCTGGCAACCCTGAGATTAAATTCAGCACCCACAAAACGGCTACCAAACACATGTTGCAAGAGTTGTAGTGTAGTATATGAACTAGGAAATTAAGAAATTAATTATTAAAGTTTGAAATGTATCTTCTTCTGTGAGATTATTGGCTGATTGCAAAGTACATTAGAATCCAGTTATTGTCCTAATCATTTAAACCCAGAGTGTTCCCTTCATCTGATTACCCAAGTATGATCTCCTTGATCAGATACTGATCAGTACTGGTACAGTCTGATTTTCTGCAGTTATCAGCTTATTACGGGCATGTAAACACACTCATGTGGTTCATTTTTTACAAGGTTGTTGTGGAGTTGGGTATAACTTGTATTGTGTGATAGCGCTTCTTTTTTCTTAACGTGAGTTCAGTGTAAGGTGACTGCATAATGTTAGTAATACACTGCTCACAAAAATTATGGAATATTTTAAAATGACCTCGAAGCAATTTAAAAAAGAAGCATTTGATCTTTTTTAAATTAAAGAACATCAGAAAAGCAAGCCAGGTCAAAGAAAGTTGTTTCATAATGCAAATATAAATACCATATAAAAGGCTGAAAGTGCTAGCAGATCTGAACGTTCAAATATTCGTATTTTTTAAAGGTGCCCTTTGGGAAACACTGCTTTAAAAAATGGGTTTTATTAATGAAAAACAGGACGGGATTGTTTCTAGCCATGGGTTTTAGCACTTATTCTTCAGTAGCTATATGGATTACCATGATGTGAAATCAAACCTTAATTTGGAAATCAAATACATTTACAAAGATTGTTTCAAAACGTGTGCCAATAATTCAAATAATTTAACTTAATTTGTTTATTTTGTTTTGTTAATGCCCCTAGCATGCTTTATACACCAGTAACTAAAAGTGTTAACGGTACTGTTTCTCTTCTACCTTGTACAACGTTTATCAGACGTTCTTATCCAAAGCAAACGACATCTGATTTTACAAGGTACCATCCAAGAAATGTTGTCCTCATCAAGACAAAGTACAGCCTGTTAGTGCTGGATGAGATAACTCTGTGGTGTGGTGGCTTCTGGGCCATATAGTTCACAGGGGCTGCCTTTTTTTCTGTTCAGAGTGCCTCTAGTAATACCTGTGAGTACTTCTGGTACTCTGACAGTTAATACTTTAGATTAGGAGTTAGCTGAATGAAATACAGTGTTCCCTTGTTTATCGTGGGGGTAAACGAAAATCTGCAAAGTAGGGACGCTATATTTATTAAGTATTAGTATTTATACACTATTTTAGCCGTAGAAATTGCAGAACGTTTGGGTGGCATCGTAGGGCTTAAATGAATTCAGTCTATAATGAAACTTTCACAAACAGCGAACATAACACCGCAGATAAAAACTTGTCATGTCGCTAAGTAGCGACTCAGGCAGCCGATGCTCTAGTCTTACTTCTCGTTTTTGGTGAGTATTCATCCACTGATTAAATACGATATTGTAGTGTTTTTAACTGTTGTGCACTGGTTAACAGCCAAAATGTTTCGGGCATCAAACCAGTTGTTCTTAACTAATTTTGGGGTGCTGAGATTGAAATT
>JAVSBV010024818.1:0-11917 GCA_033117975.1 Parotocinclus spilosoma | reverse complement strand
TATATATATATATATATATATATATATATATATATATATATATATATATGCTACAGCTCAAACACCCGATTTGATGACCTTCAGTAAATGACACAGAACGTACTCTATGTAAACAAATGTCCTTGGACACCGCTTCTAATTATTGAGCCTAATTACTGAGCCACCCCTTCTATTTATTTAACTGTATTACTTCTAATTATTGCACACTCATTTGCGTATTGATCTTAGCTATATGCCTATTTTTAGTTTAAAATCAATTAATAAAAAAAATGTAGTTAGTGGTTTTTGCTTCGTGTTAAAAAACTTAATCTATATCATTTTTAACATGCTTATTTTTATGACTGATTGACAAGCAGAAGGGTACAGCTCTGCCTCTGGGTATATGTATAGTTATAAGTGGCTAGATAAATCATATAGTTATGAACCATCATTACCTTGCCTGCAGACTGGCCCACTTTCTTTTAAGTATCTGTGGATGCCTATTACAAAACAAAATTAAACCCTGACAGTGTTAGTCACTCAATAGTCAAAGTTTTTCAAAGATGCTGGGGCATTATGGGAAATGTAGTGAATTTGTGTGGTTTGTTTCAAAGTTCTGCTCAGCAATCTAGGAAAAACTGTTAGTGGGGTACAGCAATGTTTTACTTAAGTAGTGTCCTGGTAGTGAGTCCGGTAATGCCCCTGCTTAGTCCTGACTTTAAAATGTTCATTTCTAAAATTTTCAATGGCAATGTTGATTTTCCCATCAATCTAAAAAAATATTGGTACACAGATAAGAAATTGGCTGTTACACCTTATCACATATGCACCTCTCCTACACTACCTTTACCATTTGACCATCTAAATCTGCCATCTTCTTCTTTAAAAAAAAAGGCAGAAACAGGTGAACAAGCAAGTGTTATTACCACACTCTGCCTCTACTGCCAAATCAGCAATCAGTGCCCTAAGTAGCCCCATCCTTTCGGCCTGTGCCCCATTTTCCATCTTTTAACCTGGCTGCTCCCCAGGCCTGGCTTTTAGTGTGTCAGGCAGTGTTTGAAGGAAGCAAGGCTGTAATGGGGTGCACTCAGCAGGGGTGCGGGCCACTATTAGGAAAGAGCAACTGCCTAAAACTGCAACCGCCAGAATATGTAGAGGATAGACTGAAGAACACGGGCAGGAGGAGCAAACTAGCACCAGTTTATGGGACACTATAATTTCCAGGGTACATCCTTGAGATTAATGCTCTAATTCATGCACCATCTTGACTCCCTATTTTGAATTGCTCTTAATCTTTTGCTTATGCTCTGCCATGGTTCTCTGATGTCCTTAAAGTTCTTTTTCTTCTTCTAAGAATGTCTTAGCACAAAGATGTGAAAAGTATGTTTTTGTCTGATACCAGTTTGAAAAGAACATCTACATTTAAAAAGGCTATCTATATCTCAAAAAGAGATTTCAGAGAACACAAAGAGAAAGACCTATTATGGTTGAACACAAGGTGTCAAGTTAACTATAAGGTAAAACGTTTGTAGTTTTACAAGCAAGGTCAATGCAGACCATAATATAATCTCAAGTCAAGCTAGAAAGGTTTAATAATGAACTTCATACAACATCAGTCAGTCTGTGCTCTGTGAGGTAACAGGATTCTGTGTGCTTGTTAGGTTATCAATTTAATTAATGTACTGTTCTGTGCAAAACTCTTAGGCCACCATTTGATTTGTTGTTTTAGCAATGCTATAATGATCATTTATAGCACATATTGTTAATGACTGGTTCCAAAAATGTAAAACTCTGTCACTCCATAATTCTTTTCACTCCATAATGTTTTCAGTTTTTCAATACCACATACAAATTCCCTTTCCTGGTTGTTTTCTAATACACACACAAAAAATAATTATAAATTACCATAACACCATTCCTAAAACAATAGTACATATAATTGAATGGTGGCCTTAGACTTTTGCAGTGGTACTTTACATTAAAGTACTATCCATTTCTGAACAACTGAAAAATCTAGAACATATTTCAGTATTAAGAATAATGATTGTCTTTTATCCAACAGGTTTTGTGGATGAAGAACTAGATCCTTGGCAGCCTCTGCTGACCTAAAGGAACGGAGATTTTTGCCATCCCTAACAGTTTCCTTGTATACAACACATTTCCAGAAGCTACACATGCTTGTTTCATATCCAAATAAGAGAATGAGACTGTAGCAAGAGCTTTTGCAAGTAAATTCAATTGATTTAATTCATTTATCTTCATTAACCACTTTATACTAATCAGGGTTCAGAGCTAGTTTGTAATTTTGCCAGTTCTCAAGAGCCAGTTTTATGTCTAATATTTTCAGTGATTCTGTTGCTGAGGCATCCATCAATCCTTTCAAGGCTGTCCATCAGTCCTTCCAATTGAATAAAGTGACTTGTTCAGAATCAAAACCAATTTCTCCTTCTGTCAAATCACTTGGCTCGTATTGTGGATGCTGAAATATATAAATGTGTCACAATAATCTCCAGTTTGCAATATAGCTATAATGTGCCTTCATATTACTGATAAATACAGAACCATATCTGGACAAAAGTATTGGAACACCTACACATTACACCTACAGGAGCCTTTCGGTTAGTCAATATATCTGCACAATGAAGCGCAAACCTCCGATCACACTCGTTAGGGTATGCTTACCAAATTGCTAGACAAGGCCGACTTAGTGACTGATGTTAAGAGAGTTACAAAGTATAAGTCAAGCATACACTGCAATTTTAGTCCATTTTTTTGGTCAGAGCCGAACTAATTTCAGGATCGGTCTAAATTTTAGCTTGATCGACTGACATTTTCTATGCATTGTAAGAGGGGATGCGATGTCCAAATGTTGAGAATGTTTTGGATACCCTTACATACACACACACACTTAAGTTGTAGCTTAGCTCATGCTCTCTCTGTAAGACAAACAAACCGTATTCCCCATGTCCTCCTAGTTTGTTTTCTCATGTATTTTCACTGCACAGCATGGCTGGTTAGCAAAAGTATGTCCTTTCTAAACATTTTCTAAATATTCAGCACCATCTTTTCCTGAATTGAGTACTTATATGTAAACAAAAGAAGTGACTAAGTTTCACATTCAGGGTGAGCACCCATGTGCTTGACAGTTGTACAACAGCATGACAGTTGTACAGTGTGAGCATATAAAATGCAATAAAGAAAGGAATAACAAATATTACAAACTGGGTTTTTGCAATGGTGACATCAAATTTAGCGAGCTCTTTGTAATAACCTTTTTTTTCTTCAGAAAACACTGTATGTTTATGTGCTTGATTGTACAGTGGGGAAAATAAGTATTTGGTACATTGCCGATTTTGCAGGTTTTCCCACCAACAAAAAATGGAGAGGTCTATAATTATGATAGTAGGTGCACGTCAACTATAAGAGACAGAATCTAAAAACAAAATCCAGAAAATTCATATTGTATGATTTTCAAATAATGAATTTGCATTTTACTGCATAAAATAAGTATTTGATCACCTACCAACCAGCAAGAAATCTGTCTTGGGAGTAGGTCATGTGGTCAGATGAGACTAGCTATAACTTTTTTTGGTATATACTTCCTTTTAGGAAGAAAAATGATAAGTACAACCGCAAGAGCACTGTCCAGACCTAAATCCAATAGAAAATCTTCAGGGGGAGCTAAAACTCAGCGTTGCCCAATGAAAACCCTGAAACCTGAAAGATCTGGAGAAGATCTGTATGGAGGAGTGGGTCAAAATCCCTGCTACAGTTGGTGCAAACTTGGTCAAGAACTACAGGAAACGTCTGACCTCTGTAATTGCAAATAAAGCTTTCTTTACCAAATATTAAGCAAAGTAATTAATTAATATGCTTTTCTTTGTAGGCGGGAAAACTGTATTAAAAATGTATCAAAACCTTATTTTCCCCACTGTACATACCTGTGTCAAATGGACTGAATGAAATACCTAAATATAAGTATCAAGATGTGTAGAAGTGTGAAAAGCAAGCAGTTAAGATCTGGGACTACAGATCAGGAGATCAAGGGTTCAAAATTCACCTCTGCCAAGCTGCTACCTCCTTGAGCAAGCCCTTAACCCACAATTGATTAGATTGTAAGACTCTATCAATTGTAAGTCACTATGGATAATCAACTACTTAACAAATAAATGCAGCACATATGTTAGTGTTTGTCTCACTTCTCTTTATATTAAATAAAGTTTTTTCTTACTCAAACTCAAAGGCTGTGTCTGTTATTGTATTGTAAAAAGAATGGATCTTGAAGTTCATTCATACAGTGTTGTTATAACATAATATAGCATGAGGTTTAAAAAACAAGGAGATGCTGAAGAGAAATAAAGATACCAGTTCTAATATAACTGTAATGGGTAGTGACAAAAAATTGACCCAGCAATTCTGCAAAGCATATTTCTAAGCTGAGTGTGACTGTGTTTACCTGGCCTTACCAGTATAGCTATCCCACAGTCCATGGAGTCCTGGATACAAGCCAATTCTCATCAATCATGAGAAAGCCAATGCCACACGTGAGTAGGAGGGTCTGAGGATCATGTTCTGGTTGATTAGGCCTCTATGCCTCCATGTGGCACCAATCAGCCGTCAGCTCCTCTGAGGCCTGAACTTCAGACGTCTCATATTCATCTGCTGATTGGACAGATAAAACTGATGAGAAACTAAAAAAATGATGAAGCTGAATTTCATCATACAGCTACCATAGTTTAGTTAGAACTGTGTCTATTCAGAAATGTTTTATAGTGACTATTTTCTCTTCATCCAAATGAACATGGTACGTTCCAAAAGTAATTGATAGTTTCTCTAATGGTACGTTCCAAAGTAATTGATATGTGTGTTGTTGGTTTAGAATGTATTTTCTAAAGTAACAGCTAAAAAGCAAAGCATCCTAGAACTGGGCACATATGGAGATACATCACGGACAGGATGCCGGTCCATCGCTGAGTTTGCCAAAGCACCAACAAGCTTCACGCTGCAAGCCCCCACCCCGATATACAAACCAGATCCTCAAGATCCACCGTTTCCAGTAGGTGCCTCTTTCTTGTGTACCACTGGGGCTGGTTCATACAGTATTTCTTATATACTGTATACATTTGTAATGTCGCCTATTAGTTGAGGTACAGCAGAGATCTGAATTGATAGAAGGACTGATGGATGGATAGCAAGGTAGTTCAGTTTGACACTAACAGCCTTTTCATGTGGCTTTTAAAAGAAAGGTGTGTGTAAGAAAACGAGCAGGGGGTGAGAGAAGGGAAAGAGGAGGTCTGATCTGATCAGAGCTAACACCAAACTCATTATAATCCTATAATATTCCCAGCAGTGCTCTGCGCTGCAATCTAATCTGGATTAAGGTACAAGTGGAAATCTTAAGCGTTGACAAGAAAAGACATCCAGATCCAGACAATAACCTGGCTACACCACAATCACACACACGCACTTTAACAAGGTTTAACTGTCCTGGAAGAGAAGGGCTCTCAGAGTCTGTTTGTATGTGTGTGTGGTGGGGGGTATCAGTGTCTCCCATTGCAAAAGGCTATAATTTGGATAATATTGTTCCCTTATCCTCACTACCTATCGCAGTGCAGTAAGTGTTCCCATTCAATCTGTCTATCAAAGAGCCAGAGGGCAGCTTTCATCTCAGATCAGGTAACTACAAAACGCTTCAGCAGGTAAGATCTCTATGGCAAGGGAACCCCTCCAAATACACCCAACACGCATACACCCACACCTACCTGCTCAGGGATTTAGGGCCTGTTTGTAGTTTTCTGAGATAAGCTCTATGTGTAAATATGTCTTACTTTGCAAAACGCAACAGAATACATTCTACTGGATGGGTGCCAATTATTTGTTCTACTTCTTAAAATGTAAATCTTGTTGTATTTGTTGTAAAAATTGCTGTATTTTTTAACACTGAATTTATTATTCCTAAAGAGTATTCAACCTCAAGCAAGTTTTTTTTCTCCTATACTCAGCCCTGTTACTTTTAATATAAGTAACATAATTTAAGTGGGTTGGTTTTCTCTTGGTTATCCAGTGTCCTCCCACAGTCCAAAGACATACAGTATTTAGGCTATTTTGCCCCTAAGGTGTGTGGCCTATGATGGCTTGGCACCCTGTCCAGGGTTGTTCTTGCCTTGCCATCTATGCCGCTGGTTAGAATGACAAAACAATGAAAAAAAAAGATTTCTGAAGTATTTTATCCATAATATTTCATACTAAAATGTAATGTAAAATGTAATTCAGTGTTCTAGTAGTTTTTATTTTAAAAATAATAGTACCTTAAATTCACAATTGCATTGCAAAAAACTTCCCAAAATAAACCTTATAGCTCTAATGAATCATTTGTAGAGTGTGCAAACAAATAATTTCCTACCACTAAAATATGCTCTTTGGAAGCCTGGGATAACATCCGATTTTACACAGCCTTGTTATGCTTTTTTTTAAGATTTGAGTTTTCATTCAAATTTTTATGCTAATTATGTGATTTGACCTCATTTAAATCACTATGTAGCATCCACATCACCCTGATCAATTTTAAGTCAGTTATGCAGACAACCTTGCCATGCAGCACTGATTTACTAAGGCAACATTCTGTAAAATGTCATGAACTAATAAATGGTTATTAAAGAATGATTTGTTCATTATGAAATTGATTAATTGGAATGTATGTGTGAAGGAGTATTAGTGTTGCAGTTTGGTGTTTCCCAGTGCTGTGGTACCCCTGCCCTGTACATTTATTTTTTCCCTGCTCCAATGCACCCACAGCGATTCAGAGAGGGCCTGTTAATTACCTGATTAGTTGGATCAGATGTATTTGAACAGTGAAAACACTCAAGGATTAGGATTGCATAGTGTATGTATGTCAGAGAGAAAGCACCCCAGGCACCTGGCTGCCTAATTAAAATAGCTAATTACATACAATTATCACTGGAGCCTCCCTCTCTGTCAGTGCTCTTACACACTTCGGTGCAGTGTGTGTGTGTGTGTGTGTGTGTGTGTGTGTGTGTGTGTGTGTGTGTGTGTGTGTGTGTGGTTGAGGGATGTAGTAAGCCTTTGCAGAGGACACAGCTGGCACAGCCCCCACTGTTGCTGAAGTTTTGTCCTGAAGAGGAACCACCACAAGGGCCACCACAAAAGAAGTCAAACACCTGCAAGAGCTGTAGACCAGGTGCAGGTTTTGGCTTGGCCACACACAGACACACATGCACATAGACACGTGTGTGTGCTCATTTGTGTGTCTACACAAACACACATAGTCTATGTATTATTCTCTTTAGGAGTATTTAATTGAACTAGTGTATTCATGCATATCTGCACCTAGTTATAACTAAACTTATTATTATCTTAATTATTTATTCCCCATAAAGCATGGCCACACAGTAACAAACATCACACACACACACACACACACACACACACACACACACACAGATTTCCTCGGGCTGTGGAAATGAACTGGCCTTTTGCACAGATAAATGTCCACATATGCTCACCTGGCCCTTTGTCCCACACCATCTGAGCATGTAGCATCTGCAGCTGCCTCCAAACTTTGCTATATTCTGTCAGACAAAAATGAGCCGCCTGTCACCTCAGGCTCAACATTAGGGTCTGTTGAGTATCAACAGCTGAGTCAAGCAGAAACAAAATGTGTTAGTGCCCAAGGGCATACATTTCATTTCAATATTGGTGGGGACAACAAACAGCAAACATTCAATTCCTCAGGGAAATGCCAATGATAGTGCTACCAAAAGTACATCTGTGTTAATAAATATGTACTGTACAGGTTTTAGTGCTTTCAGCTATCCCATTGATTGGCCAGTAGTAGGCATATGATATATGGACGTAGTTTCTTCTGGAGACTGTATGAGTCACATGCTAGGACCAATTTTCCTAGAAAACCAAAATGACATTATTTACCTGTCTTTTTCTGCAGTTTCCAGTATGAAGAATGGTGTAGATCACAATATTTACATTCCTCTGATATGTGTTTGCATTTTATTTTTGTTGGATTGCTAGGTATATTTGTTGAAATAAAACACATTGTCACTGGGGCAAATGGAATATGAACCTTCTACCAACAAAATATTATAGTAACTAAAAAATCCAAAGAAAGCAAGAATGTCAGCAGAAGGTCTGCCAAATACCAGTGAGGAACCTCAAGACTGCAGTTAAGCTGAAGTTGTTAAAATATGACTGATTGTCATACTTACTGCAACATATACAAAGCATGTGCTATTGGTTTGTAGGTGGTCTTCTTATTAAATTGTTCTCCTCCATGCCTTTTAGACTTTCATCATATTGGTTAAACTAGTAACATAAAAAGTAAAAAATTAATGTGCCATTTTAACCTGCAACCAAGGAAACACTCACACAAGTATGGTGGTAAATGGTAGGCGGGAAAGAGGAGTGAAGTGCAGATGAGAGGAGGATAGGGTAGAGGAGGGGTGAGGAGGAGAACACAGTCACTCCCCTCTGTCTTTACCCTCTCTGTAGCCTTCGTCGACCTAAGCTTAATTGGCCATGTAATGATGTCAACCCATCCTGGTTCCCACATACTCGAAGCTTAGCCTAGTGCTGAAAGGACTGATCGGAAGAAAAGCTTGGATGTACAATAGGCAACCTCCCCTGGCCTGGTCCTGCCCCCAAGTGGAGGTTTTCATCTGATAATTAGATGGAACTCAGTTTTGCAGCAGAGCAGCAGCACGCAGAGAACACAGCAGGAACCATTAACCAACCCCTCCACTCATTATCATATACTAAATTATGTTGTTTCATTACTAAACCTTCTTATGTAGCATGTCAGTAATTATTGAATATGAAATATTTAATCATTTAAGATCATTGTAATAAAAATACATTCTAAAGGCAGTAATACCACTATATTACTAATACTACTAATCCTCCATCTATAAATCGCATTTGGTACCATCACTGCATGAACTGGGGTTTAAATACCAGTGGAGTCAACCAGCCAAATCGAGCGTCACATATCACATGATTGGTGTATGAGGGAGATGAACCCAGCCAGAGTATCATCCCCCAGTGCTGCAGCAGTGACCAGTGTCCCTTTTATTGCCTGGCAATAGGCACTGGCAGTTCCTATAACCCTGCCCATGAAAATGTAGGGATAACAACCTGGGGCAAAATTTTATGCTGAAGAACATTTTATTATTAATCAGAATATATAGAGATTAAATGACCCGAGCATAATATGATGGACATACAATTGTTTCTTCCAAGTTAATAGTTTGTGGAAGGCCTACTTTTCTGCCCAAGTGATCTTGAACAAAATTGTGATAATTGACCATTTTACTGTCTGGAAGGCGAATGTAAAGCACTAGGACTATCATTTCCATTATGGATTCCAGATATGCAGCAAATTTCTGTCGGTACTAAAGCCCCTCTTGAAGTAGTGAAACATGTTTGTCTAATGAATTTTAATTTAGCAAAGCCTGTGCCAATTCAAAGGTATACTGACCCTGCTACATCTCATTAGCACATCTTTTCACAGATGTTTAATGGTACATTTAATGATATGCTACGGCTCTCTGTAGGCTTTTAACCAAAGCTTAGCTTTGAAGTGAAATGAGCTACCAATTACCTGTGAGTCCCAGCGCTCAACATGAAACCCACTCATCCACTCTGCCTCCGGGAGACTGAGGTACTGGATCAGGGTGTGATGCTCAATAAGCAAAATGAGACAGATGTTTCATTAGATCAAATCACATGGGGAGGTCATTATCATTATCACAGCGCTATAAGCAGCTTGTAAAGAGCATTAATGGACCAGTTAGAAGATAGGAGAGCCTGAGTTGCTAACCAACCATGACTAATACTCTAACTCCCTATTCTCTCTCTCTCACTCTCATACACACACACACACACACATACATAGCGAGAGAGCGAGAGAGAGAGAGAGAGAGAGAGAGAGAGAGAGAGAAGGAAAGAGAAGAGAAGACAGAGAACAGAAAAAAACAAGACAGACAAACAAAAAAAAACTAAGACAGTAAGGATGAGTAATTGATAAATAGGCTAAAAATAGCTAAAGTTTCATTCTTGTTTTCACTTGGAGTAATAGATACCTGCAAATACACTGCTCACAAAAGTTAGGAATGAAAACTTTTTGTGGCCAGTATATACAAAAGAAAACCAGCCACTTATAACCTACATAAAAGTACACATTTAAACCACTAAATCATTTATTAAACTATCAAAGGTATCTGTTATGTAAGCAGTACACAATTAATGCAATTAATATTTTATATCTTCTATATCTTCTTAATATCTTCATTTCTTATTCATGGCAGAGTAATTTTAGTGTTAAATCACGCAGACTATTTAGTGTATAACAGGCATATCGTTTATACACAATTGTGCCCCAACAACCAGTTGACAAGCAGAGGGGTATAGATTAGAAATTACAGTGCCCCTGTTAATTCTGTGTGCCCCCCCTGAAAAAAAACTTTTTTTTTTTAAATCAAGGATCGTCCTGTTTTGTTTAGCTTTGTTTTTTAAATTTTAAAAGACATTTTGTGTAAAAAAAACAACAACCAAAAAACAAAAGAAAAAACGATTAAATAAGTTAGTTGTATTCAAATGTTTGCAACAGGAGGCCTCAGAATATTTAGTATCTTCTAAGATCACTATTCCTTAACACAAAACCTATCATGGTTGCCTGTTGTGTCTGGAATGAGAATTAAAATGTAATTGTTGTCTTGTAGACACCTGTTATTTTGATCAGCATTTTAAGAAACATCAGCTTGGTCCTCCTGGCAGTGCAACCAAACAAGAATGTAAAAATACAGACAACTTATTTCAGCTTTAAAAGAATGGAAGGTGTGACAGATATTAGATTAAACATGTGTATACACGCATATATTCTCTTTGTTGAAAAAGCTTGTGAATTCTCTAGACTAATACTTAAAACACACATCATATTTCAGCCTTTAGTGATGATCGGAAATGATGTATTGCACATTTTCTTTTGATATTCAGTTTTCTGAAGAGTGCTTATGCAAATCCAAGCTTTCAAATCAAGATGTCTTTCAAGTTGGGCCAGCCCTTGCTTTGAAAAAGCCATTCTAACACAAATCCATGGCAACCTTTAATATAAAATGTACATCATCGTTCCTTTCTCCCCCTCATTAAAACAGCTGTGGAGAGAAACTCTGTAGCCTCTGGCAAATGGAGCATTTCAAGATGAGTAGCTTAATCGGATTTGTTGAGTCAAGCTTTCCAGCAAAGTGACTTAAGACTGAGTGAATCACACATTGGCACTGAATTAAATAATAAGATTATTATTATGAGTGTCTGTGTCTTCGTGTGTTGTATGTAAGTTTTAGTCACCACAATGTTCTAACATTAAACGACTGCATTTTCCATGTGCCTATCTGTAGGGGTAAATGCACTAGATTAAGATTAATCCATTATACTCAATACTTTGGATAGGGCATGTAATAATCATTGTATAAGCACCTTTAAGTAATACACAAGTAAATGTACTAAAACAATGTATTTAATAATTACTCCAATAACATTTATCCATGTTAATGAACTGCATCTGTCCTGTGGCTTATATGGTAGGTGTTAGAGGACTGGCGTTGTCCTGGTTTAAATCATATCTGACAGATCGCTCTGGATGTCGTGTAACTTTCTTTTACTAAATTCAGATAAAACTGATGTGTTACTTGTTGGTTTGAAGGCTGCGAGAAAAAAGTTACCCCAAAAAGTTAACCCAATACTAAACCTAAAACATTTTTCAGTAACTCCCAGCTCAGAGGTAAAAAACTTGGGTATCATATTAGATTCAAATCTCTCTTTTGAAGCACACTTTAATAATATAACTAGAGTAGCTTTCTATCACCTATGTAACATCTCTAAAATTAGAAATATACTAACTGTTAGTGAT
>JAVSBV010024797.1:0-11918 GCA_033117975.1 Parotocinclus spilosoma | reverse complement strand
TAGTGTTAATTGGTCTTCCAGCTGTTTGTTATATGCTCAATTTCCTTTTTCCAGCCACTTATTGCTACTTGTCCCAATTTTGGGGGGATTTGTTGACACTGTGAAATTTTGAAGCAACATATTTTTCCTTTTAAAATGGTACATTTACTCAGATTAAACTTTTGATCATGACTTTTGGTCATCTATGTTCTATTACGAATAAAATATTGACATTTGTCATCTCAATATCATTGCATTCAGTTTTTATTCACAATTTGTTTAGTGTCCCAACTTTTTTGGAATCCACTTTGTATGTTAAAGCAAATATATGTGTAAAAGTGATATGTAGGAAAAGCCCTGAAGCCTGGTGAGTGTGGGAAGCTTTTATCTTGGGATTGCTCAAATGCTGCCATAGCAATTCTTTTTTTAGTTACTCTGGTGTTAGTCTCTGTGCTACAGAGTTTCTTAATTTTAATGCAATACAGAAGGTCTTTTGATTAGTATTTTCAGTTAATTACTTGGTGCTACTTCACATGGTTGGGTCCATATTTAAGCATTGGTACACAAACCAGTATTTTTCAGCTTTGTAATTTTGGTGTGTGTGTTTACTTGACCTTCACCATACAGTGTGTGAGAGACAGTCAATAGAGATTTAAAAATATTTACTTAATATATCTTAAGATTTCTCTCAGCAGTATTATTTAATGCATGAACCATTTTGTTACTAATACAATATAGCTTGGTAGTGCGTGTGTCTGCTGGGACAGTCTTCTGTTTAATTTATACAACAGAAGTTTGGGACAAAGAACTTGGAGCGGTCTTCTAGCCAGACTGAGTTTGATTAAAAATGACAGACTGATAAGGCTGCAATGCCTCGGGATGTACACTGTCAGTGAATGTGGCCTGTTCTACCGCAATAGTAAGGTAAGGGCAAATAATTACCTCAGTGTCACTGTAGGCAGCAGCTATTGTTATCGCTCTTATGTGTCTGTGTTTTTAGTTTACAGTGCATAGCTTGTGCTTCTCAATCAGCCTGCCATCTGGACCTCTGTTACAGGGGAGCTTGTTTCGTTCTATTTCCCTTCAAATCTGTCTTTGTGTCACGCAGCTGGGTAATCAACAGAGGATCTTATAAACACATTTCTTACTCTTAAAAGTTTTCTGGCAACATCAAAGCAGCACATCTTTGTAATCAATTACCTTCTTTGCTCTTAACTTTTAATTTTAGAGACATTAAGAAAAAAAAGTTATGCTGCTGGCATCAGCAACGTTGAACAAATGGGTAGTCAACTGCTTTGGCAAAGCTTAAAAAAAAATACTTCTGTCTGGTGCTGGGCCTTTGAAGCTCTATTTTAGAAGCAGCATATCTTCCCACACAGCTTTCTGACTCATTCCGTTGTATGATTGGTGCCTCAGGCAGTGAATGTTTACATGCAGTAATAGATTATTGCGTAACACATGTACCACCTTGAAATACAAACATGGTTTGCTTAAGGTCGATTATATTGAGTAAAAAAATATATTATTTTAATGCTCTTTATGTACTGCTTAAAAATTATCATCATGTAATACCTCCTAATTTTTCAGAGCAGTTTATTCTACCCACAAGTGTGGTGAAATGTATATTTGTAAAGTAGTAAATGATGAGAATGTAAGAGAGCAGTAAACATTTTTATTCTTACATTCCCCAAGAAGGTTTTAGTGTTAAAAATTTTAAACGTTCAACATTTTTATTTCAAATTTTAATGTTTAAAATTTCAAACATTATTACAGGTATTGCTGATTTACCATTAGTGCTATTAACGCTCAAATTGATACAATTTATATACAAATTAATCTTTTATTATTATTTAGCGCAACATGAAATTACGATTGGGTTTATTAGAGTTATTAAATTGCTTAAAGAACCCTTACTTGGTATTAATAGCATAAATTAAATGCTTGTTCAAAGTGTTTACCTTGTCTAACGGCAGTATTATTCTCAGCATTAAAATGCTACTGATGAGATGGTGTGTTATTGTGTGTTGTGCTCGTATGAGTGGATCAGGCAGTGCTGATGGAGTTTTAAACACTGAACTGTCTGAAAATACTAATCTAAAAAATAGTCCACCTACCACAAATATTTTACATGTTATATGACTATAAGTACATAAGCACAGTGTCGGAATCGAATTCTGGATGCATACCTATTCCTTCACCAACTACTGCACTTGGCTAGTTCCAGGTTAGATCCTCCTGCCTTCAAAGCTGTATTTTGTGGCATTGATTCAACAAGTTTCTGGAAACATTTCTCAGCGAATTGGGTCTATAACTTGCATGATGGCAACCTTGCCTTTTATCCCAGAGTTGACCCAGAACTTGCCATGTATTCCAGAGTGCAGGCTATGAAGTTTGTATGATCAAATTCCCTTTTTGCAACTACACAACCCAGTGTAAACCATGCAAAAGAATCTTGGTAGATAATTTCTTCTTAACCAAACTTTACATTAAGCACTGCTTATTAGTGGTTGACCGATTATATCCATTTTTATTTTACATAGTTGTTCAATTACACAAATGAGAGACAAATGCAATTGTTGGGATTGAGTAGCAAGTGCTGTGTTCGTGGCGGTGGAAAAAAAGCATGTTAAACTGGACGATAGTGCCACACATTGACTATTCAATAGGTTGTATGATCACCCAAGACTACCAAAACATGCCGAGAGTGATGGAATATGAACAGGATCAGATTGTCCAGCAGTTGTTGTGGGATTCTCTTTGTGTTTATTTTGAAATATTCTCTAATTTTTGCAAGCAGTGTATATGCTATTATAAATAGTATACATGTGCTGTTTGCAGTCTTTTTGTTTTGTTGCACTTAAAAGCAACATTACCAGATATTTTGGTTTAGATCCCAGTTAAGAAAACCCTGTTTTTTCATCAATCTCAAATTTTTCATCTTTTTATTAATGACCCTGTCCTCAATGCATTTTCTATTAACATCTGTTTGTTTCTAGTATCTCAGTAGTTCCAGTTTCTGAGCTACAAGTTGTAATGCAAGAGTATGTTCCAACAAACTGCCATGGTTTGTAGCACTTCGAACCATTGAACTAATTTGGCCCTGCTCTATTGTGGCTGCTCTGTTATTTTTTTTTTTCTAGTCATTACCCTTTGCTAAAGCAGAACTTACGGTTAACTGAGATGACTCTATAGTTTTAGAAATTTGATGGGCTGACTTGGGTGTTGGCAATATAAAGGCACACACTACACAAAATATATTGTTTGCCAAAAACCTGGTATTTCTGCTGCAAGAAAGAGCACTGAATAAAACAAAAATGACATTGGCATTTGAAAGATGATGCAGTGACATTTTACCTGGCCAGGATATGTTGTTCAAGAAAACAGACTAAAACAATGCATTTTAAATTAATTCTTTCATTAATTTTCATAACTGCTTAATCCAAATCGGCCTTGAGGTCCTGTTTGTTACCACAGGGTGAATGACAGAACCAACCCTGGTCTGTGTGCTGGTCTGTCATAGATCATGTTTACATACACTGGAGAAACCAATATAGACACAGGGAGAACATGCCAATTCCATAAAGGCGGTTAACAGAAAAGGATTCAAACTTGGGTCTTTGGAATTGAGACAACAGTGCTACCTGCACTACCATACTGCCCCTCAAAAAAAAGTTTGCATTTTCTATTTTTATACTTATGATTTTTGCAGATGGTGGCAAGAAAATTTGCATAATGTGTTGACACTGCAGCTTTAAAATCAGCACCACTACAGCACCGGGAAGGGGAGGTGTGCACATTGTAAAGCTGTTTCTAAGATTGTTTATTGCATTGACTTTTTCATCTGTTTAAGGGTTTTAATCTCCTTATTTGTTTACTTATTTGTTAACAAAGGGAGTGACTATCATATTAATGGGCTGTGTATGTGTGAGGCTGTTTCTGCAGTTATTGAGGTTTTCACTATGACCTCAACAAAATATATCTGTTAATGAATCACTGCAATGATGAATTTTAAAACACAGGTAATGTTTTTCCTATTAAGATTTAAGATTTATTTACTAAGAATTAAAGGGGTTAAAGCATCGCTTTAGAATGTTTGTGTCCTTGGCCTTGTCACACAACTATAGACCCACCCATCAGCACAAGGAACACTGAGAATTGGTGTTCTAATCTAACTTCCCTAGGCTACGAACCCTAACTCCCTCCGTCCATGGAGGCATAGAGGAACACTTCACCTGACCCCAGGTTCCCCCACTTTGTTCTACATTTCCACGAGTGTGGTAATAATTCCAATCATCAATACTAAAATAATTGTTCAGTATTGCTGTTCCAAATATTTGTCTTTAATGAGGTATTAAGAAAATAGAAAGACATAAATTTACTGTCTTGTGAGATCATTTATTCATTCGTTTTGATATTGGGCTAGTTTCTGATGGAACAGGTCCTGGCCCAGGTTGTATTGACCCCAGTGTCATTAAATAATAATGATTATTGTAAGTTGAAGGCTAACAAAGGGATGCACCTACTGTAATGGTAGGATGGATGACACTGAATAGAACTGGGCTTACAAATGCCTACAAAGTGAGTTTCAGTGTTCTGATAGGGTTTTGTTGTTTGAGAAAGGATGTCTAATTTACATGATAAAGGGCTGTATTATATTAAACCATGGTTTTAATCAGTTATATTCATATACATTATATGGAGGAAACTTATTGGGACAAACATTTTAATCACTAGATTTAAATGCTACATTCATTCCCGTTGCCATACGTGTAGATACTCAAGCTCCTAGCCATGCAGACTAGAGAATCTTCTTGGTGCATGGGGAAACAATTCTACAGACACACAACCTTGTAGGAAGTCTTCCCAGAAGAGTGGAAGCTGTTGAAGCTGCAAGGGTACATAGTTATTGGCCAAGGATATAGAATGGGAATGCAAAGCTTCTATGGGTGTAATATGCTGACGTCCTAATACTTTTGTTTATATAATGTGTATATACTGTTCTGTAGCCTATACCATGGCTAAATGATGTAGCTAACTTGACAATAGCACACAAACAAATGCAATAACAGTATAAAAGGATGATGTAGAAGAAATGTAGTAAGCACTACCTCTGTCATCTCTGAACCACCCTGGGGCGTTTTCTTGTACAAGAAGAAAGATATGAAGGTCTCCATCTGAGTTATCCTTTAATCAGTGGTTTACTGTTTGAGATAAGGTAAGATTTTAAACAACAGTAGTCACTGCGAATTTCAGACAAATGTTCGTCGCCTCTTTTTATACAACAGTTACCCCCTGGGAGGGTAAGGGCTAAACTATGCTCCCACTGAGGAATTTGAAGCCAGTCATTGCTGTTCATGCAAAGTTGCAGGTTGTTCCGCATCTACAAGATTACCACAATGCTCTGATTGATTGAAGAGTTCCAGAGAATATTTTGCTCCATGGGTGGCTAATGCATTGCTTGGACATACTTTTGCATCTAGGGTGATGGAATGAGCACTATGCTGCTCAGGAGCCTCTTGATTTAGATTTTCTTTATAAATTGGTATTTCATACATACAATGCGTTCACAAACACGAGTCTCAGTAGCCATTACTTTGCATAATCTTCACAGGATGAGTTTCACTGCACTGCAGCAGACCTCTACGTTATCGTCTGTTTTGCATAGATTATTACTGCTTGTTCTATTTGATCAAATTGAAATACTCTTCTCTATACCATGTTGACAGATTTGCATAGACCATTAAGAGTTGTGCAATGTGGCAGAGGCTGCATGACTAAATAGAAACGTTCTTTTAAATATTAATAATTCAAAAGGAGGAAGCTGTCAGACTGCTACCACCAGCACGATGGTCTTGTTCAACAAAGGTGCGTTCAGCTTGTAGCTTGTGAAGCTATGTATTTTTCCCACATTTACAGACAAGTCAGAATTATTTATGGCACATTGTCACAAAGCAGCTGAACAAGTATCTAGGCCCACAACCTTATTGGACGAAAAAACTCCCTTAATGCTATGAGGAAGAAACCTTGGGAGGACTACGACTCAAAAAGGGGCCTACTAGGGCAACCTAGATGTTATATGTGAGAATTAAACAATATTTCCTAATTAATATGTTTGTAATAATAGTTTAAATAAACTATGTTTATTATAATATGCAGATTTTGATAAATTAAAGATGATATAACATTATGACTAGTACAATATAACAGAGAATATAAGCTTGTAAAGTGTGTGTGTGTGTGTGTGTGTGTGTGTATAATAAATTATATAAAATATTAAATATAATATTGTAAATAGTTTTGGCATTATTAAATCCAGTAAAGTAGAGTCTGTTCTCCTGTCTTCAGCTGGAAAGTTTTGCTGTAATACATATCAGCTATATGTATATGAAATAACACATTATTCTTGCCCTCTGATGTTAACTAAGTAAGAGAACTAGATCTCACTGTAAAAGAGTGAAACTGGACCTGGTACCAAAAGAATGCATTCTTGCCAATTCCGGAACTGGCACTAGAAGAAGCTAGGAGTGGGTTTTTTTAGTGTTTTTAATTATGCATACAAATTTCCTGTATCTTCTGATTGCATTCCTAATACAGAGACTGCGAAGTAATAATGTTCTCATGTATAGCATTGCTGCAATAATGGTATCTTATTAACGGTGACTTAAAAACTTTCCACAAAATTAAATGTTTTGCACATATACATTTTAAAAAATTTTTAGTGTGTAATTGCACAGTGTGTACTAAAAACGTAGAAGGTAATGGACCATCAAAATACAGTAGTGCTTCTTAGCAGTGCCACAAATTCCACGTTTTCATAAGCGTAATGGCCTGAGAAAAGAAGTTGTTCTTGAATCGGATTGCTTTGACATTGGTTTGACTGTGCAGTGTTAAAACACTCCCTTGACTTCTAGTCTGAATGTAGAGGTGGGTAGTTTTTACCCCAGTAGTCTTTTCTGCAGCTCTAATGAGGCACTGCAGTTTGTAAAGGTCATCTTTGGTAGTAGAGCTGTGCCAGTCTCTAATGCTGGTTAGACTATGACAGCCATGTAGAGATAACCAGGAACTGATACGTGAAACTTGCACAGCTGGTGTATGAGATGCATTCGCTGCTGGGAATTTCCTGTCATGAACTTTTTATACTACCGGTTATGAGATTTGGCAAAGATCCAGAAAAGAGAGGGTGCACTGAGCATTTCACAGTTGAATGTAATATTCATATTGAAATGCATTTTAAACTCCGTCAAATGACCGACAGATCTGTGACTTATCTGCAAGTTTGACAATATGACAGTTGCATTTGACAGGTGGGTCGGTCAAGGTGCGTTCATTCAAACACCATGAAAAGATCAGTGGGGAATATCCTCATCCAAGAACACACCCCCTTCCAAGAGAACTTCTCAGGTGCTGGATGATTACATTGCATTGCAAAATGTGTTCTTGCATGCTATTAAAAACTGTGGGTGCAGTTCTAGGTTTGGCCTTTGAATTTCTTGATGATGATATGTCCTGCAGTGCGTTTTCCTGTCTGTAGAGTAAGAAAGGACGTTGGAAGGGGCATGTGCCAATATCCACAAATTGTATGCAAGTATAAATGATTATTTGAACTTGGGAAACTAAATGTTGAATTCTTTTTCTATTTTTAACCTGAGTTTTTGTCATTAATCCGTTCGAAAGTGCCTGGCATTATTAAAATAAAAAATAAATGAAGCCATATTTTCCATAAGAAATAATGTAAATACAATTAATATCTTACAGCCACTCCAAAATATTAGCAAAAAGGACAGTTTATATACAGAATAACTATAGTTTTGAAAAACGGAAAACAATGAGAAACATATCAAAGATTTATTAAATGGATACAACATCACTTGGCATATGGAAGAAATGCACTTATTATTATATTAGATTATAATCACTCACTTGTATTTATCACTAAACTTAATAACAAGCACAACGACACTCGGAAAACGATGGAAATGTTTTGGATAAATGTGTGGGTTGATGCTCGCTCAACGAAAAACAAAACCAGGATGAACAAGCAGCGTTTTGGTGGACGCTGTTTCTGTGAAATTAGCAACCATGTGGGCATGCTGATGAAACCTGAGTGGATAAATGATAATTGGAACAAAATTTCACTGAATAAAGTCAACGATGACCCAACGGTATGATAACTAGGGCAAATTATAACTGAGATTTGACTGTACTATTAAAATTATTTTAAAAGTGTTTTAAAGCGCTGCCTCATTACCATCATTCCGGATCTTGTCCAAGACTTTTTCACAATCTCGTGTGCCTGCAGGTCCAGCCCTACGCTGCCAGTGATCACTGACAAAGCATGTTTATTAATCTCAGATGTCATGTCAACTCTGCTATGTAAAGCCCTTGTCTGAAGCCTTCGATGCCATGGCCGATCATGTGTTCCCTAGGTTTTGTTTGCTTACTGCATATGTTTGGCTTAACTGCCCTGTCCATCCTTACATTAACAATTGTTTTGTCAAAAATCTGAAGCTTTTTCCTCTGCCATTTTCAGGCCAAAATTTATTGCACCCGAAATTAACTGTATGAGAAGGTACTGATGCTTGTGTAATTTGTTAGTGTTGCTTAATGTGAACCTTACATTGCTGTGTGTGTGTGTGTGTGTGTGTGTGTGTATGTGTGTGTGTGTGTGTGTCTCAAAAAGTTGAGTTATAAACAGTATTTAGAACAGTTGTATAAAGTAGAGCAGTTGTGCTCTTCGGTACAGTGCTATACCTGGCCTTGATTCAGTTATCCAAAAAAAACCAGCCTGCACTGTGCTCTCTTGCCCTGTATAGCTAATCATGCAGTGTGTGTGGAATGTGCTCGCAACTAAATGGTATGATAAACAGAGACAGGTTATTTTCAACTATCAAAGATCAGTTTTGGAACAGTACAGTAGTAACTTGTTTGTAGTTCGTGTCTGCTTTAAAGTATAGGCACACTTATCAGACTTAGTGTACTTAGTGACTAAGTCAGTCTTACTGTACTTAAATGTACAGACAGCAATTTAAGCTTATGCACTTAATGCATTGGTCCTATTTTCCATTGCATTTTATATGAGATGAGATGTCAATATGAAAATGTTTACATCACAACCTTATCTTAAACCTAGTTTAGACTTGGTTTTTCAGGAATCTTGTATATGGCTTCTATCCTGATTGAAATCTGATTGCTTTGTCCTGTGTAATACACAAATCATCTCATAACCCTGGAACACTCCAACAAAAGACAGTTGCAATGTTGCAATTTTACATATTATCATTAATTTAAGAAAAGGCTGGAAAAAACATTAAAAGTTAACATTTTTCAACATTAGAGTGCTGTTAAAAATGTTTAATACAGCATGATGCTAATTGCAGCTTTGAGCGCGCAAATCAATTTAGGCATGAGAGAGCAAAGTGGTGGGAACGAATCAGATCATATAACTTATTTTGCATTGTCTTATCTGTCCAAATTTTAAAACATTCTTGCTTATACTAGATCTGTGCATTCTCCATTAGTGTTTTTCTGGCCATGAAGAGATTGGCACCATGGATGACTGGTGCAAAGGCGATATTGAATCAGGTTTATCAGGTAACTGGGGAGATGAGTGCATTAACCCTTGTTTAAAATACTATATGTCCCAATTCACGTCCTGAAGTGGTTTGCCCCGTAAGATTCAAATTTGATACCCAATCATCAGTGTGCTTTTAGACACATGGCTTGACCCTGTCCGGATACAATTCTGATATTCTATCTCTGTGATACAACTGCATTGATTTTTGAGCCTACATTTGATTCGTGTCAAAAATGACAACAGCTAAAAATTGATACAGCCGTCGCGAATTGATTCAGGTGGCTGTCTACTTTGTGTGTGAGGCACACAATATCAATGTATTCTAGCCAGTTCTACTCAGCTAAAGCTAGCAGTTAGTTTATATGCAAGAGCATGTGTCCCTTTTGACAGTTAATGATGGATTCAGACACCTGATAGACTTCGGAAAACAGATACACAATGATGTGCCAGCGGTGTGCATCCTTACCCTGTGTGCAAAAAAAAGAATAGCAATGTGATGGAGTTTGTGTCATGTGATGAGTGATTAGTCTTAACAACCGATGGTGAATGTAGTGTTCAACAGTTACCGTAACTACACATTATATTTCTTTCAGCGGGGCAATTTATGTACCAGTTGGTAAAATACCATCAGTTGAAGGACTGCTTTGATATCATTGCTCTTTACTGACTTGAAACTGATATGGCATGTTGAATTTAGCTTAACTGAAACATACCTGGGTGAAACAGTGGCTTAGTAGATATCATAGTTTTTTTTGTGCATTTTATTTTGTGATAACAGCCAAAATAATTGTCAAGTGAATGACAATGACTACATTTACATACATTTAGTTAGTCCAATAACTGAAGACACTCTTATACAAAGTGACTTACAACTGATACAATATTGTAATTCAAGCAATCCAACCTTAACCATTAGGCTTTTCATGTTCTTAACTATACTATGTTTAGGTTAAGTGTTCAGTAGCTGTTTAGCAGGCACTGCTTTAAATTCTGGGTTTGCGAGATCCTGCAAGTTAAAAACCGACCAGGTCTAAGGTAATAATATCAAGGGTAGATGCGTTTCTAAGAAAAAATGCAGACCTGTTAAGTGTTACACCTGCATGTTTGTGTTTATACTTAGACTGACATATCTGATAGAAATCCTAGTATGGGTATATAGGCTCAGAGAAATAAAATGAAGATTTCTAGATCAGCATATACTGCATACATTACCACTTGAGTAATCGGATAACTACATAAATTTGACTACAGTCAGATTATTATATGTAGGTAAATACACTGTGTTTAAGACTGATAGCAGGTGCCTGAAATACTATGCATTGTCCTCAAATCCTTCTTTTTTAGTCCAACTCTGAAAATATTTGTAGCAAAGTAGTATGGTTATCAATTGGCCTGCTTATCAGAAATTGTAGTGTTTAAAAATAATAACACACCTTTAATGACTAAAGGCAGAGCTAAAAAATCAGTCCGTAACTACTTTATGAAATGATGTCCAGTGATTTAGGAAATAAGCAGCAGTTCTGAAATTTAACAGGTGTGGCTAAAACTATCAAACTCCGTAATTAAATTGGCTTTTGTGAAGATTGCCTGAGGAAAGGATGACCACATGCTACATCTGCTGAAAATGACAAACATTTTTTAAAATCATTAGGCTTGGACACTGCCAGTTAACAGCACCACAGATTACAACTGAAATGAACCAAACGTCTCAACACAAAATCGTGAGCTATTACTTTATTGCCCCAAGGCCTTATTTGCAAATGTAGTTTGATTATAATGGGTAAAGAAAATACATTGAAAATTATTTTGTTCCGACTTCAGATCCAAAAATTGCCACAATATGCATTGTTCCAGACCGAAAAGAATGTAAAGAAATACATATGGACCATTGCAGAGATGGAGGAAATTCCCAATTTTACTCATTCGACATTTATCAATGCGCAAAAAGGTATTGTATCGCTATGGCATGTCAGTTGTCCCTGATTGCTTCTCTGGGTTAAGTTCCTTCCTGTATCCCCTCTACTGCATTCCTAGGCTATGCCATCATGGCCATGTTCAGATTCAGGCTAAGGAAATTGACAGAAATTAAGGTGTCTGATCCTTCTAACAACAGGAGAGATGGTGGATGGGAATGAGAGCAGCTGTTAGGGATTTGGGCAATGGGATGTTCCCTGGGAGCAGGATTAGACAGGCTAAACACCCAATGGACCTACACAGAGTTAGAAACTGGTTGCAGAGGAGCTGTATGCGCTGAATTAAATGGACGTTCTGGTGAGCACAGCTGCTAACCCTGCTGTGTGTGTGTGTGTGTGTGTGTGTGTGTGTGTGTGTGTGTGTGTGTGTGTGTGTGTGTGTGTGTGTGTGT
>JAVSBV010024779.1:0-25424 GCA_033117975.1 Parotocinclus spilosoma | reverse complement strand
AGAGGATCTGCAAGGAAGAATGGCAGAGAATCCCCAAATCAAGGTGTGAAAAACTTGTTGCATCATTCCCAAGAAAACTCATGGCTGTACTACTAAATACTCAGCAAAGGGGCTGAATACTTATGACCATGTGATATTTCAAGTTTACTTTTTGTAATAAAGTTGCAAAAAAATTCCATGTCTGTTTTTTCTGTCAAGATGGGATGCTGAGTGTACATTAATCAGAAATAAAATAAACTTTTTTTGGTTTTAGCAAATGAAACTGCAATGAAACAAAGAGTAAAGATTTTAAAGGAGTCTGAATACTTTCAGTACCCACTGTATTATTTTGACAAAACCTAAGCACAAGGCTCAATCATAAAACATGCAAGCAAAAAAAAAACAAAAAACACAAACCTAAGCACAGCAGTCAAAGTACAAAAGTAAGCATGAAGCTTACTGAGAAACGTTCAGCCAAACTCAACACCTAACAGCGTTATCCACAGGAGGATCAGATGAGCCGATTTAAGTGCTGTTCACTGAAGAGCTATGAATCTGCCACAGCTTCTAGTACTCTGGCAAGAGAGAGGATCTTCGAGCTTCCAGACTGGAAGCACCCACAGCACATGCTCCTGAACTGTTTGATATGGGTACTACAATTTGATATTCCACACATGTTCTTGACTGCCTTCAAGTCATTGTTGCATCTACCTCATTTCTGTGCTTGATACAGATTTAGAGAATAAAATATTTTCTGGCACTGTACAACATTTTCCACTATGAAATACAGCCTGTCTATCTATTCTTTAAAATTATTTTTACCAGTCTATTGGTGATTAAAAAAAGACAACAAGATGGACAAAATAAAAACTTAAAAATGTTGCATAATACCGACATGCCATTTGATGCACAACAAAGGCAGGCTATTTCTGTTTCAGTGTTCTTCATTGTAACGCATGAACTCTTCTTTTGCCACAAACGCAGCAGACCGTTTGGAATAGATCAGCAATTTGATGTGGTGTAAAATGACATCACGCATAATTAAATACAATACAATATCTTTCAATAATAATGGTAGCCATGAATAGAAAAACCTGGATTTCTGATCGTGTGGAATACGAACTTTGTGTTTTACATGTGTATTTGTTTAAACTCTTAACTGTCTGGAGCAATTTCTTCCATTTTTGGGATAATCACATTTCTACAGATTTGTTGTGTAGTGTCATTTGCTTGCAGCTAATTGACCCTAAAGAAATTGAGAAAATCTTCACATTAAAAAGTGTCACAAAGCCTTATGCTACAACATAAGTTCCAAGAAAATGCAATTACT
Source organism: Parotocinclus spilosoma (assembly GCA_033117975.1). Taxonomy (NCBI): domain Eukaryota; kingdom Metazoa; phylum Chordata; class Actinopteri; order Siluriformes; family Loricariidae; genus Parotocinclus; species Parotocinclus spilosoma. Next base: position 24,115 of record JAVSBV010024779.1, on the reverse strand, counting down.
ACTTTTAATAAGCAATTGGGGACCATTTCAGACACAGCCTATAACTATGGGTGACTCATGTCATGTTATCATGTTAACATTTTATTAACGCACTCATTTTGACAGCTCTGTAGAAAACCTTTAAAAACGTGTTATGCGTATGTATGAAGGGTATACAAACTGCTCACATTTCAAAATGAAATATCCCCTATTTCAATATTCCCTCATTTTTGTAAACAATTTGTTTTTTTTCAGCACAATACTGACCCCAAAAATAAAAATTTAAGAGAAAAATGGACTGAGAAATAAAATGATTCTATAGTTAAATCCTCAAACACACAAAGCAGATTTTCCACTTCCTGTATTTAATGTATTATTTGTGTTCATATGACAAAAAAGCCATACAAATTTAAATAAATGCAGTCATTGATCTATACCAACTATCTATATGGGATTTTTTTTTTTTTTTTAACTTATCTCCATTACTACGGGATCTCTCAACACCAAACTACAATACACAGTGAACTCTAAAGCAAGTTTACGGAAGAAATTACTGGAAAACAGTAATTGCTCTGTACAACAGCTTTGAGCAAAAACCTTTCCATTTGAGATGTTCAAGCACACAGAAATGTCCCAGAATTCATGTAAAATTTGTTCTATTTAAAAACATTTAAAGCATATTATTGCCAAAGGTCTGAAAATAAATTAGTGAAAATAAAAAGCAATATGTGAAAAAAAAGAGCAAACTGTATGATGAGCGCAGAACATCATACTAAATTAAATTTATAAATACCCTGCTATAGAAATTCTCATTACTTAAGTGCTTAAGAGAGAAAAAGCTCCCTGCTTATGATAAGTCCATCTCTGTATTCGTCATTATAGGTGGGCGAAATTGTGTGGCTGTAAGCCTTTAAATTCCATCTTTTAAATATCTTTAATAGCTTAGTCATTAGACAATGTGAGCACACCATGCTTTGAGTGCCGTGTAACTAGACCAAACAGCCATTATGTAATACCTTATACAGTGTTATTTATTATTCATGTTTAAAGGCATATAATGGGAAAAAAAATGTCAAATTGACTTGGTTGCAGCTGTCTAATTAGTTTGGTCGTTTGCTATTTTTAACATCACTATCAGCATCAATCAATTTTAACAACAGACAAAAAGTTTTATCAATACAGAGGGCTACATCAACCCAGTCTTAACCTAATTAACCTAATGGACTATGGGAGGAAACTGGAGTACATGGAGTAAACCCACACAGACACAGGAAGACATGCAGACTCCACACAGACAAAAGCCAGGCTGCTCCACCTGAGATCAAACCCTGAACCTTCTTGCTGTGAGACGAGGGAGTATCTTTTTGCGTCTTGGTCCTCCCATGGTTTCCTGCTTCTCTTTTCAGGATGTTTTTCCTTTCCACTGTCGCCCTAGGTGTGCTCAATTTTGGATTGGCCTTTTAAGATAATATAATATTGTAACGCTGCTTTGAGACAATGCTCTATTGTAAAAAAGGGCTATAGAAATAAATTTGATTTGATTTGAGATGACAGTGTCACCCTAGCTATCTAATTACACTGCTCACAAAAATTAGGGCATATTACATTTTGAAATGTGAACATTATATATAATCCTTATTAAAAATGTTTGGGTATTTGGTATGTATAACTTTTCGATTATCCTTCGGGTTCAAATAAAAATTATCATAATTTGTAAAGAAGTACTGTCACTTTTTAGCTGAGAATGAAATTTTCAGACATGTAGTTAATCATATATTTAGACTGGACTTTAGAGTATAGCAGATTCTGCTGTTGTACATTAATGAGTAAATCAGGACATGGGCATGTCCAAAATCTTCACCTACTTTACAAACTTAGTCCAGGCTACTGGTGCATATGTGGAAAATGTAGATATGGCGATTGTAGAAACAATGATTGTCAATGATTGTACAATGAGTAACGACTGCCCAGAGGAAAAGACAACATTTTAAATTCAGTGCATGGCTTCTGCTAAATGTGTATTTATGTGCATCATTGGATGTAAAAAAGAAAACCAAAAAAAAAAACATTTAAATGGCTACCTGTAATGAATTTATGTTTCTGTCTTTATATCTACAATTAAAATCTTCACATTCTTGATTATTTTTTATTTCTGAGCTTGCAACTAGATGCTGGCAAAGACGTTTCATTTCTTTAGTCATTCATTTTCTTATCTGCTTATCCTAGTCAGGGATGTGTGAGACCCGGTGCCTAACTGGCAACACGTGGTACAAGAGAGACAACCCTAAACAAGGCAACAATCCTTTGAAGGACACATACACACTAAGGACATTTTAGAAACACCAACAAACCTGGCTTTGGAATATGAGAGGAAACTTCATACTGGTGGAGCTTAGGGTCAGGACTGAACTGGATATCTCAGCGCTCTGAGGTTGTAGTGCTGACCACTGTACCACTGTGCTGCCACATTTCATTTAGTCACCATCATTTTGTTATACAGCTCAGATCCCCGACTGGAAAAATCAGGTAGCTGAACTACGCACATTACAAATTTGGTCATGGCATGCAAATGTCAAAGTCATAGATTAGCATAGTCATAGATGCACAAAGGCTTGTGTGTCTGTGAGCATTTGGCACTTTAAGGGGACCAAACGTCGCCATGATTGGAATGTGTGATAGATTTGATCCTTTTCCTTAACGAAAAGTTTTTTTTGAACCAAAAAATGTGTAAAACAAACAGCCAAAAGCCTTCAGGATCAGTGAAAATGACAGAAATAACAGAGGATTTGTATAAGTAGAAATAAATCACCCTGGCTCTTCCACAGAGCAGTGTGAACAATGCGGGGACTCTCCAGCTCTTACCTTCGAGGCTCGACGACGCTCGCTGCAGTCTGGATGCTGACACATAACACACTCCTCTTCAGGAGCAGACTTCTCATCTGGAACAGTACAGAAAGTACTAGTGTCAAATCATATGCAAGTAAGTACACACAGACCCATACAGACACACATGCACATAAGAAAAACAAAACGCATGATGGGAGCTACCAGGAACTGGCCATTATAAAGGCATAGGATGTCAAAAACATACAGTAATTTGTAAACGTCTTGGGCTACCATTAGATGTGTTGATTTAGCTATGATCTAATAACCATACATAATGTCAGTGATTAGACCTAAACATTTCAAACTTGGATTAATCACAAAATGCTATTTTTCAACTTATCTTCATTTTTAGTCTTTGTGAGCTTTAGCACAGGGTTTAGCCTCTTCACCCTGCTACTCTTCTTCTGAAAAAGTGGCTTCTTGGCTGCTATTCTTTCAAAAAGTCTATTCAAGATCAACCTGAAAATTGCACAGACGCTTCTCTCACTGGTTTCCTTTGAGTAAAATTATATCTGCTTTATTTTTTCATAGGAATAGAAACACCATGGTCTGTTAAAATAAATTACTTACATAACATCTTAATGTTTGTACGCTGGAGTTATTAGATCGCCTTTACTATGTACTACAGAACTACAACGTTTGAATAACATTATTTAATAAAAAAACATTTAATTTTTGTTAAAGAAAAAGTAAGATGTTTTCTTATGTTAAAATTAAGTTAAACATAACTGTTAAGTGTAGATTAAATGAAAATATTAAAACACTTTTGAAGAAAGCTCTTTCATGGATTTAAAACGGCAATAAAGAGCAACTGGTTTCAAACTCTTCAAAGACTTCAGGATTTATTCTGTTCAGTCAATAAAGTCACAAATACTACATTCTAAACTGTACAGATACAAGCTGTTTAGCATCCATCCAATCAATGCCCAAGGTCTTGTGAATTAGAATAGGAAATAATTTATTTATTTTTTGACATAAAAGAGAATCAGTCTTAAAGGTAAAAAACATTAACATTCAATTCATACATTTCATTATCTATGTATTGTTATAGTCATTATCAATTTCATAAAGATACAGTGGAACATTGGTATTTGAACTTGGTTGGTTCCAGAAAGCCGTTTAAATCTGATTTGTTCAAGTCAGAATCAAATTTCCCCAGAGGAAACATAAATAAATGAATCCATTCCTGATCTTCAAATGATTTTTTTTTTTTACATCTACATTCATTTGTAATTAATGATTAAAGTGATGAATAAAGCTAATTGTATGTAATTCCATAATAATAAATACATAAAATTATTTAAATATAAATACGAGTGAAAATAAACTAAAACCTTTTAGCCACTGAGGCGAACGCAGTACCCTGAAGGGGTCTGAAATCAAATCAATCAATCAAACTAATAAAATATACATATAAATAAGATAATAATAAAATAAACTGCTCACAAAAATTAGGGAATACTTCAAAATGAAATATCCCATAATAAAATTATGGAAATTTTTTGTAAGCAGTATAATGCAATAACGTAAAACATATAATAATAGCTATACATAATGTGCCTATGAATGCACCCTAGTTTGGAGGATTGCACCATTGTGTTGTCTGAATTGCTCAAGTGTAGAGGAATTTGAATTCCAAGGTTCCACTTTACAAAGAATTGCTGTACTGTACAGTGCAATACTGTACTAAATGTTTTCAGTTTCACATTATTGTTTAAAATAAAACACCATGTGCAAAGTATTTGACCTACTATGTGACAATGGCAATGCCCACTCAACTCCATTTTGGTCAACATCCAGTTTCACAGAATGTAGTGTGGATGTTAAATGGTACAAACCTTTAGATTAAATTATTCATGGACATGAAGAGATTATAATCATGCAATGTGGCACTCTGGAGGTGCAGTAAAAATATGATATCCCATATGATGTTCTATGAATTCAGTGGTAATACAGCAGGAACCCCTGCCAACCCTAAGATGGAGAGGCGGCCCGTTCTCCGAGATAATTTTCACACTTCCCAGTGAACCCGACGAGGATTCCATTTTAGGCTAAATGCAATGTGAAACAAGCATTTTTGTCGGTCACTCCTATAACTTTCTATAAAGTCCATTTTTCATCTGGATAGCTGCGGTCTACTGAACATCCATCAAAAATGCGGTTTGGAAAGATGAGAGGCAGTCTGTGGGTGGTCAGATGTTCCTTGGCAACTTTTCCTCCCACAAATCTGGTAAGGATAATCCATCAAGAACAGAAAAAATACTTAACTTCATGATGCAAGAGTTAACAGTCAAAACAGAATGACGTACATTCTAGCATGAAAGGCTAGAATAAGCCGTTAATGCTTGGGATTTTAATTCTCATTTGGCAACACAAGCAAGTGCTTTACAAATATGCCAACTAGAGGTGGAGGGTCAGCGGAGGCCTTAGCAAATTAAGACAGTTGATTTGGAAAGTGGGTCGAGACAGGATAGGTCTGGGATAAGTAGTAATTTTAGGTTTAGCATGAGTCAGCACACAGTAATGACTAGGTGTGAAAAGCAGTGCAGTCTGAATCAGCAATTTCCATCTATCTCTTTCGTCTCTCTCTCCAATACAGAGGAATTTCTGACCTCAGCTGCTGATTAAGCTTAAAATAAACAAATAAAACTGCTTGTAGCGCATGCTGCAGAACAAACACATACGATAGCAACGAGGTACAACACTAAAGATGTTTCTAAAACATTTCATTTGGTTGGAGATGGCCACCTGACAAATTAATTGACAGGTTTAGGCATTGCCTGTGCATGAAAAAAAAAGCTTTTTCAATGTAGTTACATTTCTAAAAATAAGCATTTCCCAATAGTGGCCATGCACTGCATGTTATAGTGCTGAACCCACCACAGTATACCTGAACAAACTTGTCGATTAAGATACAAGCCCAATCCTATTTTTTAATTACAGCTGTGCTTTGTGTTGTACAGGGATACGAGACCACGATAAATGGGAGTAAATACAAAGAGCGTACAGAGCTGTCCCAGAAGCTGGCAAAAACAGTTGCCAGTTCTGCACAGCTTAAGAGACTTCTCATATTTTGTATATTTTATTTTATTTTAATTTTATATTATATTGTTGTTTCTTTTTTTTACCTTGTTTACATAGTTCTGGTTGCCCGTTTCTCTTGCAGAATCTGCCAAATCTGGAATTTAAAGTGTAATGGCACTTTATGCAATGGGAAACTCAAACTCTGTATATATTTAAAGAAATTAGGAGTTTTATTATTTAATAAATCACTACAAAGCAAAAATCTGTGTATGCAAAGGCACTCAATGATTAGAACATAACATTTCACATTATCACGACGGCGCAGTGGTGAGCTGAAATACTTCAAAGATGGATGTGAATTCTGGTGCCGACCTGTGCCAAGCTGCCTCTGCTGAGCCACTGAGTGCCTTAACCACTGCTCAGCTAAATGCTGTAATTATACATTTTTATATTTCTACACAATTCACATTATCTCTGAACTAACTGAGATTTCTACAGAATTTACCACAGCAGTACCAACAATTTCAGATCAGTTCAGAAAAGACATGAGTTCAGGCCAATGATTAAACACTGTATTTGAGGTATTGTCTTACCGTATCTCTTTATGTTCTGCTTTTATTATGTTGCAGTTTGCACAATAAAACTGTTTACATTGTGTAAGACCTGATACAATTGTTTGGTCATAATGGCCAGCACTGAGAACTTTATCTTCCACCAATATTTAGGATTAAGGCTTGACCCCTGCTGACCTTGCTGCTCAGTAACAGTCTTTTTGTATTTCCCACGTGTGTGATTAATAAAAAGAAGCTTAATAAAACTACAGGGTATGACAAAATAAAGACACTAATAAGAAATATGGCTGTCCTTTGCTTCTGGAAGAGATTTACTCCTTCTTTGAATCGTGCCATACAAGGGCGGTGGTAAGGAAATCTTCCAGGGAACCTAGAGCCGATTGGCAATGAGGTTCTCCATTGACCTTTAACACTAACACACCTGGGCAATTTCACTGAGACTTAAAATGAGCAAATTTGCACCCAAGACATTTTTACAAACAGAGCCTTGAGCACCATTTATGACCGCTCATATACAGACATGCAGCTCACAGAGTACTGGTGATTTTCCTCAATTTGAGAGGGTGTAATCAAAGCAATTACAAGACTAAAAAGTAAAAAGCTACACTGAAGTCTAACCTGTTTCTTTGTATATTACAATTCTGTACTATACACATACTTTAGTGTACCTTTTCAACATGTCAAGTGAGCAGCCTAATCTGTTCAAAGACATGTTAAACACTGTAAAATCATGAGAAAATAGCAGCAACCTTTTAATAAAAAAGGCCGTCTCCCTTGCCCAGCTTCTCTACATTATAGCTTTTACCCCCACAACACCCTCAACCTCCAACATGGCTCACAACTAAGAACTACGAAGCGAGGGTTACTTCTGTGTACAACTCTTGCAGCACTGTTTTATGTGGGTGCACAAATACCTGTATGCATGTGTGCAGTTGTATATTTTTGCTGAAAGCAGGTTCTGATCTATAACTGTTCGCTCTAAATGGGCTTGGTTGTCCTCCCTTCAGGAGGTGTGTATCCTATTCTTCTGGACTGCCTATGTACATTGTTTTATGACAAGAATGATACAGTGGGTGCAATGAAGGGTTGAAGGTACTTATTTCATTGATGAATACATGTTACAGCCCAGTTATTAAAGGGATGTGTGCTGCACCTGCTTATCTTTTTAATTATACAGTCCCTTCTGAGACTTACCAACAAGTTCATTTTGTAAATATGCACTTTTGCACACGTAGCATGAGGACCCTGCAAAGTATCGAACTATAGAACACACCTGATGTAGCTTTTAAAACTGCAAGGGACAACAAGCTGAGAACATCTTACAGATTAAAGGTTGAGACAAAGTCATATGCCAACTTTGTTCTGGTACACCCTTTGTAAGACTCACATAACAGCTTACATAGATTTCATTAGTACCAGCTATTAAAATGCTATCCCAATATTGTGAACGGTAAACTGATTAATTTTTTTCTTAGACTGGAGAAGAAGCACTTTAAATGGCAATACCGCTGTGTTGTACTATAAAGCTCTAACACTTAAAAGTATAGTATAAGGGACCTGATACTTTTGTTTGATGGAAGCCAGTAGTGCATTAGTATTAAGCCTACTAAGACACAACGAGTAAAACTGCACCAGTTTATATAGTTATTATTTGGAGAGAACATACAGGTAATGGTGGGTCAAACAAAGGAGTTCTACTTACAAAAGGACACACACTCACACTCACGAACACAATTCACAGCCTCTTAATATAAATTACAAATTCATTCACACAAACACAAGGAACTTGCACTAGTGTCTAAACACAATCATCTGGTCTCTAGTCCAAAGGTGAGCTAACGACCAAGCAAGCACAGGACCTGTAAGGTAGTGAACTTCCATGCAAGTTACTCCTGCTTCTGCCGGTGGATCCACAGCACTGATTGGCTGTTGAGATGGCCAGCCATTTACATAGCAAAGAAATCAATACATCTCATTGCGGAAAGTGATAGGACGAGGGTAGGGAGCTAAACGTGTTGCAGTGTTACAGTGCAACAAAACAATAAGAATAGACTGCCACATTAGCAATAAACATATAAAGCTATAATAATTAAGTGAAATATGGTAATTAGGTTTCAGTACAGTACTGCATAGTGTAATATCATACATCAGGTAGTGCTACAGTGTATTTACCTATTTGATTCGGTTTATGGCTGTCCGGTCCAGAGTTAAAAGACACATTTCTATTTCCTATGAAAAGGTATTAACATTTTTAAGACCTCTGCCATTAAAGTGAATGGTCGTGGCTAAACTGGATGTTAGCGGCAAATACCTGTACAATTCAAAAGACTAGGAAAGGTGTAAAAGACATTTAAATGAAACCGAAGTTTCAGTTACATAAAAAAAAACAAGACTAAATCCTCCTCTTGCACTGTCAGCTAAAAACTTGCTTTGGCATATTGTCTCTTTTTTCCATTCAAAGAGCTTGCAGCTGCAGCTGCCTACAATGACTTTAGGTCTTAGGCAAAGCCGTTCTTGACGCTAACTCAGCCAGCCGAAGGGCTCACACTGTTACACTCTTTCTAAACACAGATGCACACATGGCAGAGAGAAAGAAAAAAAACAGACAGCAGAAAGCCCAGGTCCCAAACTCAGACTGTGGGTAAAGCAGAAAACCGTCACGTGACTATAAGGTTGTTTATAAAGTTTCCAATGGGAACTCTGGATGAACTCTAGCCACAAATGTATCTACTGAGTTAAGTCGCACGTCTTTGGAGCTTTAGTATAGTTCCTCCCACTGCTGTATTATTAGATTGTGTCACTCATGTATGCAGGTCTGATGTATAAGCCATTGTACTTCTTATTGGATTAGTTGCCTCCTTAAAACTGTATAGGATGAAGGGTTCATTTTTGCGAAGGCATCTCACACTAAAAATATGAGAAATAATTCAAGCAATCCAACAACTACCCACCCCACTTTCCCACATTTAATACTTTGTGCAGCCTCCCTTTGCCAGCAGAGTAACACATAAGCATCTTATAAATAACGTCTTATAAGGTTGGAAAATCCAGAATGTCCCAAGTCTTCTCTTGTTCTCTTCTCTCCTCTTTAGCTCACCCCAAAGGTTTTGTACGGAGTTTAGATCAGGGGACAAAGATCATCGCAATTCAAACTTGATTTTTTTAATCAGAAAAACTGGCTGCATGTATTGAATCAATGTACTGCTGCAAGGTCAGATTTATATGAACTACAATGTTTAAAATAAATTCCAGTTCGGTCTGGAAGAAAAAAGAAACATGTACATGTGGTGCTGGAGCACAAAAATTAACCCTGTATTAAGTGTAAAAACATGTGTGACAACACTGAGAATCCTGATCCAGCCTGAAATAACTGTAGTATGATACTGTGCCAGTTTACCCACACCTAGATAGTAGTGTTTTTTACATACCATCCCTGCTCTCCCATTCGTAGACTTTTTTTTTTTTATCTCTATACAACTTTTCATATCATTCTTATCTGCTAGGTGGAAAAATGTACCTAAAGCTGTCAAGATGTAGAACCCCTGCAATGCAAAAAACAGAACTGTCTACACTATCCAGCACTAATTATGGTCCCAAAGAACTCAAGCGAGCACTTGAAAATGTTAGCGTGCACTTTACACTGGGCAACGAACCAGGCATAGCTGAGTAAGCACTGGCAGTAAGCTGCCTTAATCATGAACATAGCAGACAACACAAGATTAAAACATGACGCTTCAGCAATACAATATTTCTCCTTGGCCAAAGCATCCCAAGAGCACAGCTAAGAGAGCAAGAAGAACGACTTAACATTGTGTAAGGCTCAAATGACTGGATGGCAAAATAAAGAAGAAGCAGAGCTTCCAGTCATCTGTTCTTCATGGTGAAAATTAAGTGGTACATTAACTGCAAGAGAGTACAGTAAATCATTTTCCAGCTGACAAACGTTTTACTTTGGTTTTAATAGCATTCGAAGACACATGGAGTGTGGTACTCTGGCTTTATGTAGTCAGGCAAAATGTCTTTGTAAAAAAAAACCCAGCAAAACCAGCTGAGTTTGACAAAGTAGGGACTAACTATGGTTTTACAGTTTATATTCATTTATCATCTGTACCATATTGAGATCATAAGTTCCACGAATAAAGCAATATTTCTTATCTGCTAGAAAGTCTTATGGAAAAAATATATATTGGGGTGATTTGGCTCTGAAAAGGTTATGTTCTTTCCTTTTCTAAAATAACTACAGCTAATTCCTGAGTTCAGATGGGGATAGGTTCTGACAAATAGATTGTGAGTTGAATGTATTGTAATTCATGGATCTTAAAATACGCTCTATAGTGCAGCCTTTATTTAAACATGACAGTGATCACATCTTTCCACACTACATTTCTAGGCCTCCTCTCCCAAATGTAGGAGAATATTGCCCATCCTGCATATTGCTTGCCCGGGAAAACTCTCAATTCAGAGCATGTTTTTTTGCTGGATGTGTACTTATGATCACCGTAATGAGTAAATACAATTACCATAGATTGTTCATCACAAACAAATAGCATGCAATAGTCAATTTCCAAACATACTTTAGGTTGCTCCAATGAAATTACCCCACCTAGGCAGGGACCTGGATTCAAGACACAGTGGTATCTTCAGGCCAGGTCTTGTGTCACATGTGTACTTGATTGGCGGTGTCTGAAAGATAGGCTTTCTATCCTCTACAAGGTGTCCCTGAGAAATGCTCCTAACCAAAAAGTGCATGGATTGTAAGGTATGTACTGTTTAACAACCACATTTATATTCTGTGAAACCGGTCGCTGACCAAAATGTTAATTGACCATACATTACCATAGTCACAATCTTTCTGTACTAAACTAAAATATGCATTTGTAGACAGTATAACAAACAACAAGAAAGACCAGCCAGATGAAACAGACACTCAATGAGTGAATGCGGACCAGTATATATATATATATATATATATATAAACTCCTGTGTTTACTTGTAGATCCATATCATTGTTTGTTTTTTTAAGTAACTGGCTGTTTATACTAGCAAGATAAATTATAATGGGACATAAAAATGCATTATATTTTTTGCATTGATTTCATGGTGGTGCATACTTGTATGAGTTGCAAAAGAGCATTGGCTAAATGGCTTATTATCCTGACCAGGAATAAGAAGGATTACAAATTGGAGAAAAAAAAACAGAATAAATAAAACAACACTATAATAATATAAGCAAATGCATAGATATTAAAGAGGAACCAAACTTGGCCTTACCATTCAGGTCATGAATGACATACAAAGAGGAGGACCAGGAGTAGCGTTCTGTCCCTAAGAAAGAGGCTGGAAGAGTTTCCAACTCGTAGGCACCCCGTTTTTTCCGGTAAAGAAACATGGCAAATGAACTTTCTTAAAGCTACAAAGGAACACTTTCACATTTCAAACTTATGTCTTCATCTGCTGTTGAACTATTCAAGTCCTTAGGTAGTGAAGGGTTGTGCTCTGCAACAGGGAATCCTGTGTTTGACACGAGACTCATCACTCATCCACTCAACTCAACCCACCTGTATATCACTACAAAAAGTGGATAATCAAGAATCCCTCTTCAGTCACCCGAATAGCAGCCTCATTATTTGTTAGCCAAATTAAACCTTTTCTTGAAATAGATCCATGACACACAAGTTCTGAAAATGTGACTCCCCAGCCTAACAACTGCGGCATTAAATATCCAAAAACAGTCAGGCATCCAAGACAGGAACCAAAGTGCAGACTTTCCAGCAGAACATTAACTTTCAGTGGAGTTCCTTCTGGTTAAGTCAGCCGCTTTTAATTACAATCTCAAGACGAGTGTCCGAATAAGGCACATGCATGTGCCTGATGGAAATACCAAGCCAAGTCAGCAACTTCACTCTTAAGGTGCAGCTCTTCAATAAGGTTAATCAATCACATTCTTGCCAAAACAGCAGAGCATCATCTTTTATAACTAGTCCTTCTTGGCCCAGTTGGTGGATTTGAAAGTATTGAGGACAAATAAGCATCATTGCCTTTGTAGTGTTTCTTTGTAGAGGGACTGGCCAAGAGAAGGCTTTCGACCTACACATCCAGACAATGCTGTATTCAGAGTGATATGTAGTGAATGCTGGGACAGTCTGTCTGGACCAAGGCTTTCAATACAAGTAACACAAAGAACTCTTGTACCCCACTTCCTACGAGGACAGTGAACTTTCCTCATGATTTGCACAAACTGTAAAGGCTTCACATTTTTTGTGCATTCATCACACCCTGGCACCCTTTGCTTGGTGATGGATTTATGACTTATGAATGCAACAAGACCACGCTAATGAGTTCAGCTACTTGCGCTGAGGGAGGCCAAAACAGTGAGATAACAGGATGAACCAGCTGCCCTGCAAAGAAAACACTTTAGGAGAAAAGGGAATGGCATTATGACCAATTTTCTGGGAGAAACCACTGTTTGGATTATGATCACAAGAGCAGGGCTGAATATTTCATTCCCTTATTGTGCAAAAAAAAAAAAAACTGAAGCGCAAAGCTTTAAGTAGCTATCCTCTGTGCATAGCTCTCTACAGTGACCCAGTGAGGTTGATTCATTGCTATTCTGCTGCTCAAGAGGGGGAAGAATAAAAAAAATACTATGAGAACACACTGTACTAGTCAGGAAAGCCAGGGAAAATATCACGGTTCACAACTCAGATCTCCAATTTTGGGATGAGAATTAGAGGTTGGGACAGGAGCAGGACTGCAGCTTGGAGCTCTGCTCTGCAGACATGTGGTAGTAATTTGAACCAGCTTTGAATGTGCCGGCCTGTCAGGCAGCTCCATAACTAGGCCCTTCAATACATTTCTGAAAAAAAATAAGCATAGATGAACTGCTCTGCTAAATGCTAATTTCAAGTGTCTCTCTTTAACTTAATTATTTATATTGATTTAATTTCTACACTAGACATAAAACTTGAGGGGATGAAGTCAATACCTGATTCACGAAGAATATATGTTCTGACAAATCCATCGTAAACCGTGGAGTTTAATAGATACTTTATACATCATAGCACAGGATCCTTTACACATACCTTATACATTACACAAATTATCCTCATTACATTTCCCAGCACCTGCTATATGGCTCCCTACCTCACACACAATGAAATAAGAATTATTATCTCATTTAACTTACTGAATAATGTATTAAAATGAAAAACAAAGTTTTGGTTGTACAAAAATAGTTTTCTCACTACATTCACCCAACACCCATCACCTACCATATTACCACCCTACGTCACGCACTGCTGACTTCCTCATCAGAGTGCAAAAGTGTACTACGCATTGCATATTGCTTTTCCGAGGAAAATTCAAAGTTCAATATTGACAGTACGGTTTATGCTGAATGTGTATTTGTGTTTACTATTAGATTCCCATTGTTAAGTTGAAATTTTGCAAGTTGGGCTATCATAAAATAGGGAGTGCCTGTATATCCGTTTCCCTACTATGCAAGCAATCATTGTACAAAACCTAAACCAACCTTATTGGTTGGCTTGAGACTTTCAGCATCTTTTGGCTTCCTCCAAAGTGCCAGATTATACATCTTCGTAAACTGTTGAATGATATTTTAGTGACTTTACATTAGGTAGGCGTAGGATGGCATAACATGAGACTTTAAAACATGAAATGTTTTCTCTATTTCTACAATGCAGGGAGTTTTTCCTTTCCACTGTCACCCTAAGCTTGTTCAATTTGAGATTGGCCTTTTAAGATAATATAAGATTGTAAAGCTGCTTTGGGACAATGCTCCATTGTTAAAAGTGCTATACAGCTGAACAGCATGATAATCTAAACACATTTGCTGAGCTCTCAGACTGCAACTAGCTGAGCAGCAGAGTCAAGTTTGGGAATAGTGTGTTTCGCTTTTATTATTCACTTTCAATCCATTACTCACTAAATTACAAGATTTTTTAATGCGTTATTGTTAAATAAGTGTTGTGATAAGGATTTTTCCAAACTGTATGTTAATGTAGATGTTTTAAACATTACCTTGCTTATCATTACTCATCATAGGCTCTCATCACCGCTCCACCAAACACTAACTCAGTTCATGATACGTTCACGTTATATGGAGTTACTGAAATGTATTCCCATAGTAAATCAGGAAGCATCTATTCAACACAACTCTTATTGCATACAACTCCTTACACATTGTGAATTTTCTAAAACTCTGGAATGGATTCATTCGATTTACAATATTTCTTATGAGAAAAATTTGCTCGGTACTCATCATTTTTAGGTGCCCAACATGACTTCTGAAACAAACTAACAACAAGAACCTTTGTATATCATTATCTTATTATCTATAGATTTATATTCTCTTTTTATACAATTCATAAAGTTGTATTAACAAACAAATGATTGTATACATATTATATGTATTGATTATATTTTCCTTACAAATGTCTCCCTTTTTATTTTTTTATTTAGCTTTTGTATTGAAACCATTACTTAAATGTATTAGTTATTTCACTTACTTCTTACTCATAACACCTAGGCTTTCCAAAGCAGTTAGGTCCATTTTTGAGTCTTGGTTCTCCAAAGGTCTCATTCCTCTTTCCACTGTCAGTTAGGCCTCTGGGACTAGATATCTGTAAATCTGATTTGATTTTGTAAAAAGTGCTACACAAATTAATTTGACTTTGACGTCAACATAAAAGCTCTAATGCTAAGCCCCCTTTTATAGCTGACTCTTGATGTGGACTGGCAGTAGAGGTCACCTGTGCAGCTGTGTTTATAACTTTAAAGTGAAGCCCCCTGTTTTACATAGGGTTTCCTTTTTTGCCAAACCCCTGTAAGGAAGTATAGAAGAAGTTTGGGGGTTGAAGTTTTAGAACATGGAAGAGTATTGAGTATTTTTAGTTAAAGAGTGCATATCATTAACCAGAAATAACATTTCATTATTCTCCACTTTCAAAAAACTAGGATTATGTTTTAAGAAACTACAGTAATGCCCAATCACTGAATCACATCTGTCTCAGTTCAGACCATGACAGCACCCTGTAATCACTGCGTTTAACCTTTTGTTCTGCCTAATGAGTATGTGGCTTTTAGAATGTAATGGTAAATTCAAAACTTGTAAAAAGCTTTTCCATCTGTTTTAACTAAAATGTGGACAGTCAAATAAGTCATAAGCATCTGACCAACACAAATCCTACTGGTGGGTGCAAGTAATTACTAAGAACCAGTCATTTCCAACAAAGTGGGTGCACTCCAGGACATGTTGGTTGTGCCATGTAGGAAACTATATTCCCTTTATAAACAGCTGCTTAAGAAACAGATAATCAGCGTACAACATACAAGAAATCTGATATTTAACATCTGACAATAAATATTTTATATGTTTCATTTTACATTTTGAAAAATAATAATGAAAATGTAAACAGCTCATGAAACATGAAAATATCCCCTAATTTTGGTGCGATTAATACATTTTGGCATAAATCTGACATACAACACAATACCTACACAATTTCTTCATAAGCTGATGTGTTCTAAACGTGTCAAAATAGTACAGTTGGTAATTTAATTATTAAATATTACATATCTGTGAAAAAGAATATGAACCTTTGCTTTTAGTATTTGTTATGACCTCCTTGTGCACCCACAAGTGACACTAAATATTTCCAGGATTCGTGCGCTTTTACATTATCTGATGTGAATGATGACCTTTAGTAGCTTAGAAGTTACCCTGAGCTCTTTTGTGACTTCACTGACTGTACTTTACTCTTACCTACCATCTTTGGTAGCTCTGGGGAGGATAACTGGTCTTGACCACAATCTCTGGAGTACAAACTCTTCAGAGATGGCTGATGGGAATCAACAACTTCTTTTTAAAGGTCCTTAAAAGTCTCAATTATCTGTGCCATGGGACACTCCCCCAAATGTGTTGTAAACATGAGCGTTCAGCACCCACTAACACTTGATCTGTCACGGACAACAAATGCTTGTCAAATTATTAACAGTACTAATCCTAGATGTTCACATACCTATGCCGGTGACAAATATGTAATATTGGATAATTTTGCTCAATAAGTAAATCACCAGGTATGTGTTTCGTTGCTCATTTGTTTACTTTGGTTAGCTTTATAGACTCTAAGGAAATCTTATTATGCTGTAGGTAATATATATATATGCAGACGTACAGAAAATTCACAAGGGTTCACAAACTTTTAATAACCACTGGAATCGGGACAAGTTCATGTGGCGTGTCATTGTGTGGATTCACGACTGAATCAGCATCACACTCTAAAGTGAACAACAGCGTCTGGCAAAGCAGCCAAATCTCTTAATCAAGAATGGCAAATGGTTACACTCAAATTAGGTTCAATCTAAGCAATATGATACACCCTTATGGCTTATCCAGACAAAACATTGTGCATTGTGTAGGACTGGTGTACATCCAACACGCACTTATTACACACTATACTTTAGTAGTTTGTTTAGAAAATACGCATCACGAACAAAGTTTGTCATTTTATTTTATACTTTACATTTGAAACCATTACATGTTTTACTTTCTTTTTTTATTTTATTCAGATTTATTTTATTTATTTTTGTTATATTATTATTATATTTTATGCTATTTTAATGAACAAAAACACATTATAATTGACCAAAAGATCTGGGGTTAAAATGTGCAGTGAACCTTTCAGGCCGTGAGTGACATCAAATGCTGCAAGATGCATAAACATGCATACAGGGAAACTTCAATAGGTCTGTCCTTGTTTGCCCACCCACAATTCTTCTATTTTGTTATGAATCATATCGTTTTGATTGTGTTTCTGCGATATCTGTGACAAATCAATTAGTTTTCTTGTAAAAAATACTTTTTATAGTTACAAAAAGACTGGATTTATTTTTTTTAAATAGATGTGCCTTTGACAATATCTGGACAACTTCCTCTTTCACAAATACGGACATAAGACGGCATATGAATGAATCATTAGAATGTTGCTGTTGAGTTTCGAATTTCAAAATGTGCATTATTTAAATGTCCTGGAGTCTAAAAGCAAAAAATGTTCTTTCATATTAGGAGACATCGTCCACAAGGACACATTTTCAGTTTTTGTTTTATTTATCTGAAATGTGAGTTACATTTTTAACAAAATTATTTGTAAAATACTACAAAATTAAATTGACCATATATTTCTATTATGTCTATTATCTATTTTTTTATCGATTTGACCTGTTCGATGTTAATAAGTAGTACAGTTGTAATGTTTGATCACTGATGTCTAGAACAAATATCTATGCTTCTGATTGGCTATACGCTTGTAGTTGCATTTAAGCAGCTTAATATGGAAATTGTTTTTTTATTTGTATTTTTGTAAGCTTTCATATTTAAACAAATATCCTCTTATCCACTGCTTTGTATTTGTGTGGAAAGCCAGCTCACACTGGTTGAATGCAGTGCTGTCACTGCTAGATTTAGAAAAGTTACAATGAAGGTTGTGATGTGTGTCCTGTGAGCTAAAATGACCAGGGATGAATCATGTTTACATTATTAAAGTTCTTCCATGAACTGTCATTCCATTCAGAGAGTGCTTTAGGCTGCATAAAACAAATATATGAAATTGATAATAATGGAAGGTGCCATGGTGGTGCAGTGGTAAGTGGTTCTCTGTGTGGGGTTTACACGTTCTTCAGGTTCAATAACAATAACCAGTCCCAGTCCAGTTGGGATTGACCTTTTAAGAGAATATCATATTTTAAAGAAGCTTTGAGACAATGCACCATTGTAAAAGGTGATCTACAAATACAATTGAATTTATGTAGGTCACCTGATACTTGCATGTATCCCAGTGATGTCTGTATGTAATTCTGAGATTTATTTATGTTTATCAGTTCCACTTACCACATAGAAAAACTTTACTGTAAAACTTTACAGACTGTTGTGCATCGGTTTCTCTACATACTTTCTTAGTACCCTTTACTCTGTTCTCTAATGGTAAGGCCCACCACAACACCACCAGAGGTGAAGTCCTGGGTGGTGGTTAATTCTGTATACAAGACACCATTTGTATGTAATACCAATGTAGCTAGAGTTGCATTGAGATGGATCAAGTTAAGGAACGTCCGATTTAAAAGGTAAGGATGTATGAACACCACGACAATTCTTCCTCCAGGAATTATAAGGACAGTGAGATGTCCTACAGTTTATGGAGGGAGATCGTACAAACCATCTGCATTATCCAGTACTTTGCTTAGAATCATTCAAAGGGTGTACAGACCACTTTTTTTTTGTTTACCCAGCATTTTTATTATAAGCTTTCATTATTCAATATTAATCTGTTCCAACTCCATCAACGTTAACGGCATCATCGTCACCTTTGCCATTGCGATAAAACCCTCAAACATTCACTAGCATTACGGCGGTAAATTACTTTGCGGTGCTATGATATCAACGCAGAACAATACATTTAAACAATGTCGCCAAGGTGACGCGTTGTCTTTGCATCAACGTGATGGAGAAACATAATCCAAGCTTTAGTGTGGCGTGCTGGTATTAGTGTATCAGATACAACAGTGCTGGTGGAGTTTTTAAAAACATAACTATATATGTTCCTGCTAAACACAAAATATTCCATCAACCAAAAACGTCCAGGCACCAGCATACTGGGAGCGCTGATGAGGGACTGGAGGATGACTAACACAAGCTGTGCAACATTACAGGACCTTTTGTCTCTGTCTTTACATGAAGGTGACTCAATATGGTAGATCTACCTGGTGTCTAAGAGTATACAATGAGTGAACACAATGTTTAAAAACTCCGGCAGCACTGCTATGTCTGCTGTGTCTGCTCATATATGCACAGCACACCACCACCTATCTAAAATAGCATGCTTGAATAGTATCTATTAGATCCAGTATGCACTGCTTGACTTTTGAGGGGCACTATGTTGTTTCAGTATGCGAGTGTACAGTATGCACAGAACCTCTGACACACTATACCTGCCATCTTACCTACATAGTATGCAGAGGCGAAACCCAAATCTGAAATTGAGCATAGGCATGTGGCACTATGTATTGTTTAAAAATTCAACATAACAAAATGCACCTCACAGTCACATGTTCCAATACTTTTGCTCATGAGAAAAACGGGTGGGTTCAGACAAAAGATGCCATCTTCTGAATTGTGTATGTGATGTAAATACCTGAAAATAAAAGCTGAAATGTTAATCTTTTGTCTTCTATTAAGCTTTTAATGTCAAACCAATTTTCTGGTGTACAGCAAAAAAGGATTATCCTCACTCTTCCACTATTTTTGAAGGGTAGTGTAAGTGAAAGTGTTTCTTGCTGCCATGTTATTCACAAGATGTGTGAGGCTTGTGGTGAGGGAGGAAGAAGGTTAAGCAGTGGCTCCTCATCATTTAATGAAACAGGCACTTAAAATATATCATTCTAAAACAAACTGTAAATGGAGTGAGGATGCTGTAGTTCAGGATCATGTTGGTATTTTCAATTGGTTTCATTAAGAGCACAGGAAACTGAATGTCACCGAATTTCAAGCAAAACACATTGAAATTACTGTAAATGCCTTAACAAAAAAAGAAAAAACATTGCAGCTAAATACAGTTCTTCCCAGCTGGAGGACACCCATATCTACTATGAATTGCCCCATCTCAGCTTCTAAAATCCTTTAATTGTTAACTTTGCAGTTGAAATTACTAGGAGTATTTGTCCAATAAAAAGCTCAAAGCAGATGGGTCCTCCCTCTCCTCTGTACACAAACTGATATTAGACAGCTCATCCTGCAAAGACATGCTTATTAATGAAAGCCTGCCATACTCCTAAACAGTCATAAGATGGGTGTGGGCCCCAGGCTGGGCTAAAGGAACATTACAACAGCAGTCTGAGGAGAGAAGGTGTCACAGCACGATTTCTGAGTAACTACACCTTTCATCATTCACCGTGGCAAGTCAACAGGGTGTGTCCCATTCCACCAACAAAAAGAGACATGATGACTCTTTCTGAAGTGAAGAGCATGTAACAGCAACACATTGCTACTGGAGAGGATTCAAAATGTTCTTTTTTCATGTAGTTCCCTGTAAAGTGGCAATCTTCAAAGAGTGAGAGAGCTCAACACAACTAGGAAAGAAAGCAGTAGAAGATCACATTTTATTTACATTTTCAGCATTTAGTATACACCCTTATCCAGAGTTACACAGCAGGCATGGGTGACTTTAATATGTGGTACTGAAGGCCAAAACATACAGAAGGATGGGTCCCATTTTAGTATTATCTTTGAGTATACTCCTTTCTAATGTTTCTTCCCTATAATGTTTAGAGAGAGTTTTTTCAATGCCACCATAACCCTAGGCTTGCTCAATTTTGGCCTTAGATAACAGAAGATCATCTACAATATTAAAGCTGCTTTGATACAATGTTCCACTGTAAAAAGCTTTATTATAAATAAATCTGACTTGATTTAACAATTCACTAAAGTGCAACTCAGGCTGAACAGCATCATTCCAACTCAACATATATTCTAAACCTGCACTAAGAAGATGAGGAAAAAGTGAGAGAGATTTTCAGTGTTGGGCTAGCGAAGGCAACAGACCGCAAACATTTGGAGTGACGTCTCTGTGCAAATATAAAGGACATAGCTGTAGGGGCAAAGAATTATTCAAAGCTAAAATAATTTTTTAAAGAACCTTCCGTGGTCAAATAATGTGTCATTCTTACGTGACCAATAAAGAAATGCCTGTTACCAATTTGTTTACTTCTGGACGATTGGGTCGCGTGAACCACTGCTCTGTTGAGCATTGGTTAGTCAAATGTCAGACTTGAAAAAGATAGTTTTACCAGCCATCAAGTGAGAAAACTGGGATTTGGACCACTTTCCCTGCTGTGTGAACGTCGCAATGCAGTAGAAACAATTGTACACATGGTACAATCCTAGCAACTGAGGTTTAAGAGCTTTGCTCAAGCACCCAACAGTGGCAGCTTTAGCAGAAATGAGGTTATGAAAACAGCCTTTGTGGCTAATGGGCTTAATCTCACAATAATATAAGAGAGAAATTAAGCCTCGTTTAAATGTATTATTTTAAAAAACCCTTGGCAACCTGCCATCTTAACAGGCGCTTACATTTGATGAGATGGAAATCACCAGGCACAGTACAGTTCTTTCCTTACCCTAAAGGCTTTTAATGGGGTTTAAGGATGGCCATGTAAACCCCATGTTCTATCACACACCCTTACACACAGGTACGTGAACACGCGCGCACACACAAAAACTGCAGCTTACAACTTTCTGGATATTAAAATTTTATTTGTGGAGACCTACATAACGTCCCCCAAAAATGAAATTTGGTCATTGCGATTATATATAAATGTTATATATATAAATATATACCAATCCCCCCCCCCCACATACACACGACAAGCCCTGCTGTTAAAGCTGCTGAATTATTTCTCAAACGTCTTTAAGATTTTGTGTGTGTGTGTGTGTGTGTGTGTGTGTGTGTGTGTGTGTGTGTGTGGTATGTGCACATGCGTGTGAGAAAGAGAAAAACACAATTCAATACTTTATTATTAAATGTGTTTTAAGCATGTTTAATATAGGCTATACTGTAATATATGCAGTATACAGGTGCATAAAGTATTCAGACCCCTTAAAGTTTTCTTTCTTTGTTTTATTGCAGCCATTTGCTAAAATCAAAAAAGTTAATTTTATTTCTCATTAATGTACACTCAGCATGTCATTTTAACAGAAAAAAAACAGATGTAGAATTTTTTTGTTAATTTAAAAAAAAAAAAATATCACATGATCATAAGTATTCAGACACTTTGCTGTGACACTCATATTTAACTCACAAGCTGTCCATTTCTTCTTATCCTTCTTGAGATGGATCTACTCCTTCATCGGAGTTCAGCTGTGTTTAATTAAACTGATTGGATTTGATTAGGAAAGACACACACCTGTCTATATAAGTCCTCACAGTGCATGTCAATGTAAATGAGAATCATGAGGTCGAAGGAACTGCCCAAGGAGCTCAGAGACAGAGTGGACCGATGGAGCTAAATGCCCGCATTACGTTTGCCAAAAAACACAAGAAAGATTCCCAGATTAAAAGAAATAAGATTCTCTGGTCTGATAAGATAAAGATTGAACTTTTAGGCGTTAATTCTAAGTGGTATGTGTGGAGAAAACCAGGCACCGCTCATTATCTGCCCTATACAATCCCAACAGTGAAACATGGTGGTGGCAGCATCATGCTATGGGAGTGTTTTTCAGCTGCAGGGACAGGACGACTGGTTGAAGTTGAAGGAAAGATGAATGCGGCCAAGTACTTAGGACCTCAGACTGGGCCAAAGGTTCACCTTCCAACAAGACAATGACCCTAAGCACAAAGGTAAAATAACAAAGCAGTGGCTTTCGAACAACTCTGAGCCCTGACATAAATGTCTAATGTCTACCAACATTCACCATCCAACCTAACAGAATGGCAGAGAATTCCCAAATAAAGGTATGAACAACTTGTTGCATCATTCCCAAGAAGACTTATGGCTGTACTCGCTCAAAAGGGTGCTTCTACTAAAGTCTGAGCAAAGGGTCTGAATACTTATGATATTTCAGTTGTTCTCTTTTAATACATTTGCAAAAAAATTCTACGTCTGTTTTTTTCTGTCAGGATGTGATGCTGAGTGTACATTAATGAGAAATAAAAGAAACTTTTTTGATTTTAGCAAATGGCTGCAAAGAAAGAAAGAGGGGAAAATTTAAAGGGGTCTGAATACTTTCCGTACCCACTGTACGTCGTTGGACTGTGGGACTAAACCAGATTACCCGGAGTAAACCCACGTAGGTGGAGGACATGCAGACTCCACGTAGACAGGACCCAGGCCGCTCCACCCTGGGATTGAACCTGGAATCTTCTTGCTGTGAGTCAGCAATGCTACCCACCGAGCTGCCCATAATAGTTATATGTTATTCAATAATATGAACAGACTCAATGCCTTTTACAATTCATTTATTGCTTAAAATAGTACTCAACTTAAACTACCAGGGTAGAATTAGCTGCTAAAAAAAGTAATTACATATTACATAATTACAGAGCTTTTAAAGACACTCATTCTGTAATTTTCCTTGGGAGGTTCTAAAAACATGCCTAAACAGTTTCTATATCAAGTCTCCTCAGACCAATAAATTTGTTTGTATAAACTCTACTCACATAAAGTAAAGTGAATACAGATGTTTTCTGGTGCAAACACAGGAAGGTTTTAGTATAATTACTGAAGTAATCGTTTTAAAGTTTTAAAGTTCAAGAATGGGAAACGTTTGGAGAAGACTTTCATGTGTTATTCAGTCTGGATGTAAATTAAGCTTTATTCAGGCCTACTGTAGGTACGTCTGCACCTTTGGCATTATAAAAGAAGAATTTGTTGTTCATCTTGTAGCACATGGTTACCAGAAACATTTAGTATTGTTTGACAGCAGAATATAACTGTTTGAGTTTAATGTTTGTCGACTTGAGAGAGAGAGAGCGAGAGAGAGAGCGATAGATACAGATATAGATACAGATATATATATATATACACTACCGTTCAAAAGTTTGGGGTCACTTAGAAATTTCCTTATTTTTGAAAGAAAAGCACAG
>JAVSBV010024778.1:0-40331 GCA_033117975.1 Parotocinclus spilosoma | reverse complement strand
TTCCCATCCAAGCAATGTTGGATGAAGGGCCTTGCTTAAGGACCCAACTGTGTCAGCTTTGGCATAGGTGGGATTTGAATCCTTGACCATTAGGTCCAGAATCCAGTACTTTAGCCGCTAGTCTACTGCAGTCCCATATAAAGTATGAAAGGAGAATACCAGAAAGGCTCAGTTATTCCCATTCAAGGAGGTGGTGAGGTTCACCAACTTGTGAACAGCTGCATGAGCAGTTATCATGTCTTTGTAGTGTATTCAATTGAATATGGGTTAAAAGGGATTCTGTTTTTATTTGTTTTACACAACGTTCCAACTTTATTGGAATGGGGGTTGTATGTGTCCATGCTCTTGTCAGTTGGGACGGACCTGACTGTCAGGAACAGAGACATATTTCTAGGTGATGAACTAGGGTTGAACTTTCAGCTTAGCTCAGCACTGACACTGAACTGTTTGTGCAGGCTGTGAAATTGTTTTTACAGGATACAACATGGGTTGTATCTCTCTTGCTCTCTCCATCCCTCAGTTGTCAGGGGACAGTGTGCTTTCAGTGACTTCACAACTCTGTGTGCATATGACCTGCTGGAGTTCAAACTGAGCAAAGACGGGTTAATAAAGGGGGAAGAAAGGTTATTAAAGTTTTAATGTGGCAAGGATGTTTGTGCTAGACAGGCTGGTCTAATATTGCTGCAAATTCATGATCTGATGGTGTTTTCATGCACTTTGACTTTAGGAGTTTTTAGAGAATGGTCAGTTCCAGTGAGAGGCAGTTCTGTGGGCAGATGAGAATTGCCACACTGGTTCAAGCTGATAGAAAAACATCACTAAAAAAACAAAAAAAACACACAGTACAACCATTTAGAGGAGCATATCTGAATAGGAAGCGGGTCAAACCTCATGCAAAATTGGCTACAGCATCGGAAGACCACATAGGGTGCCACTCTGTTGATTAAGAACAGGTAACTGGACAATAGTAGATGTTGCCTTGTCTGGCGATTTGAGTGAGAATTTGAAATGGCACAAAAGAATGGTTTCATCCTGCCTTGAACCTGCAGGTGAAGTTGTAATGGTGAGATGGTATATTTTCCCATCGTTTAAATGCCCCAACCTACTCAATTCAATTCAATTCAGTTTTATTTATATAGCGCCTTTTACAATAGAGTATTGTCTCAAAGCAACTTCACAATATTGTACTCAAGTATTGGTGATGACCATGTCCATCCCTTTGTGACCACAGTGTAGTCTAAACACCATATCACAAAGTTCAGTTGACCTCGCACACTGTATTTCTAAACATGCCAGTGACTTTATACTCAAAAGGCCTTCACAGTCACCAGATCTCAATCCAATAGAGCATGTGTGAAATGTGTAGCCGACAAATCTGCAGCAACCCTGTGATGCTGTCATATCAGTGTGGACAGCAGTGTCTAAGCAGTGTTTCCAGCACATGTTGTTGAATCTTTGCTATGAAGAATTAAAGCAGTTCTGAAGGCAAATGGAAGTCCAACCTGGTACTAGCAAGGTGTTGAAACAGTGTTGTCTACAAACCGAATAACACCAGATTGGTGGTATTATTTTATAAATATCCAGATGACTGAGTGACTGAGAAACTATGCATATAAACAATATTTTGCAAATAACAGTTACTGACTGCCCCAAGAATTCCCCTTACATTTCAATATAGGTCTTTTCAGTAATCAGTTTGCCATTCTTGCAGTAAATCACAATTAACATGACAAACACTGGAGTATTCATTGAGTTTTTATTTATTTGATTCAACTTAATTTTCATTCAGGAAGCATTTGCTTTTTGAAGACCGGTGTGAAAGAGGGGCCAAGTAAGGGCAAGAGTTTTTATGTCTGCACCGGGAGGGATCAGGAATCTTGCAATTTCACACTACCAGCTGAGTGAGTATGACAAAAAAAACGTTGATATCCATATAATATTGTAAAAAGTTTTATCCTTCAGTTTCTTGATTGCACTGATTTTTAATACTGGCAATAAGTAGTGTTTGTTCATTTGACCGTACTTTAATCCACAGTCTTCCAGCTTCTCATTGTTTACACCATGAAGATGCACTGGTTGAACTTCAAGCACTAATTCACAAAGCAACAGAAGACAGTTACAGGTAATATTATTAATGCTAGATAGCTCTGAGATCGTTACTGATATGCTGGCCTGGTCTGGGGTTAGGTTTCCTAGAAACTCCAGATATTTTGAGAATTATAATTATGATGGAGTTATTCACTTTGCTGATTACAAGATGCTATGGACATTAATGGGTTTTTATTAGGTGAATTACCCCGAACAAAGGTGTCTTCCAGCTAAGGGGCCACTTGCTTCCCAGACACTGTGCTAAATATACACTCACAAGTGTCTTTAATTAGGACACCTACTTGTTTTGACACTTGTCCATTTTTATCAGTTTCACTTACCATATACATGTACGTGACCCTGTGTTGCCAGTTGCCATGATGCTGATTAGGATAAGCCGTTAAGACCATGAATGAGTGAACAAGCCATCTCGCTAATGAACATGGCCCATTTTTGTGTTAAAATATACACGTATTTGTACAGCTATTCTAATTTCTTATTGTTTTAATGTGATTGTAGCTTCTAACATTGTGATCTATCACAACATTTAGGTTGTTGTATCGATGTGTAGTAGGAAAGAAAGAGGGACAGAAGTGGTGTGGAAGTATTCCATGGACAGAGGTAAATCTACCCCTAAATAAACTTCATACTGCATGTAAACAGTAGAAATTGTTCTTGTTTTTATTTCTACTAAATGGTATCTGAGAAATATTAACCAATATTTAATGCCAAGTCTAAGGCATTACTTGAATTCTGTCTTCACATGCTTAAATACATTTTCAGAAAGATCCAGAGAAGAGCCATTTGTCTGGCAAGAAAAAACAACCTTCCACTTTGCCTGCTGGTAGAAACCCTTTCAAAGCCCCTTGCAAAATGGACAAACCTTCCGAGTGGAAAAAGCTTCAAGAGGAAGGCAAAGAAAGAGGAGATCTGAAAAAATCAGATAACTCTGCCAAAAGTGAAGGATACAAGAAGATTATAGGCAATGAAATTAACAATAAGAAATCAAGTAACAAATCAGATCTCAAGATTAACTCTGGGAGTACAGCTGCTCTGAATGGAGAGGTCGTTGGATCAGAACAGTCCGAGTCCTGGAGGAATAAGAAACTGCCTGCTGGAATGAAGATAAAAAAACGAACATCTGATGATGAGAGAAAATTGTGCAGCAACGGTGAAGAGAGTACAGAGGGATGTGAGATAACTCAGGCTAGAAGCTCTGGTCAAATTAAATCACCTGAAAAAGAGAATGCATCAAATGGTCTCAAAGGTCATGATGGAGCAGCTAGAGAGTCTGATTCACAGCAAAATGATTCGCCCTGTCAGAAAACGATTGAAGGTAGTCCTCAAATAACCACTACCAAAACTGCAGACTCTCATTCACATGCTGAAAATCTTGAGAAACCACAAGAAAATAGTCAGAACAGCTCAAGCTCAACATTAGTAAAGTCTCAGAGGCACACAGTTGCCTCTCGATTTGGAGAATGGAGTGATGATGATGATGATGATGATGTTCAACTGGTATCAGTTCAGCCAGCCTCCCAGCAAACCTCTTCAGTTCCAACTGCACCCACACAGAAAACCCTGACCTCCTACCCAGGCTTCCAGGTTACATCAACAAGTAAAGGGCAAAAGGAAGACCCAAAGGTGGTTCACAACCTACTTACAGCCCAGCTTAACCAGAAAAAGGTACTGTCAGGGTTTTACTAATTCTCTCTGTTTATCAAGTGTCTGAACAGGCTTAAGCTAGTGATCAGCTATTATCTCCACTAAACAGGAACATTACGGATCTTTCTGTACGTATGTCCAGGCTACTCTTTCCTCTGTGAATGTTTCTGCTCTGCCTGATAAAGGAGCGAGACTAAAGAACCAAGTGAAGCAGCTGGAAGATGCTCTGGAAGCTTTAAGTCTGACCAGTGCTGATCTGACTGGTAAGATGCTCATTATGAGTGGACAGACCATGTATAGGATAAAAAAGTTTGCAGGATCAGGTGGTTGCTTGCTGTATTGCATGGCTGAAAATCTTTAGTACTGTGCAAAAGCCATACGCTACCAATAAATTAGTTGTTTTAGCAATGATTCAATTCAATTTTATTTATATAGCGCTTTTTTCAAAGCAGCTTTACAATATTATATTATTTTAAAAGGCCAATCCCAAGTTGAACAAGCCTAGGGTGACAGTGGGAAGGAAAAACACCCTGAAAATGGTAGGAAGAAACCTCGGGAGGACCAAGACTTAACAGGGGACCGTCCTCCATGGGTGGCCTAGATGGAAATTAAATAAATACTAAAAAGTATATTAAATTATAGCAAAATTAGTTAAATAATTTAAATCAATAACAAATCAATAATAACATTTAAATTAGTAATGAAATAAATAAACTTAATTATAAAACAAAATGGATAATAAAATGAGTCCTCAGTGGGAGGTCCTTGGAGGCACATTGTCTCCTAATGTCCAAACGATGGAGGGAGTTACTGCACTCTGGTGGGACTGGTTTCTGTTGATGGAGACCAGCAGAGCGACGCTATCATTCTGTATAGCATACGAGAACAACATTTCAAGCAAAGTAAAGCAAACACAGTGATGTAGGGTATTTGTGAAGTGCAGTCGTACAAGTCTTAAAGGGGACGTTGTGTGCAAAACAAATTTTTACCTGATTTTGTGTTTCTACTTGGGTCTCTGCTGCTCCTTTAAAAGCTCTGTCTGTTTTCTGTCAGTCAGTTTAAAGATTTTGGTGTCAGGAATTTCTCCCTTGTTGTTACATCACATTAAGGGACACCACCCCTCAGCGGTCAAACCCACACCAGAGTTCCACCCACTCTTTAGTTGAAGAGCCACCCTTTTGGACTGCTGGTGAAGACACCGAGCGCTAAATTTGGAAGAAACAAATTAAAAAGGAAATCGAATATGACGCATAATACAATTTATTGGACACACAAAGGTATTGGTACAGCGCCACTGGTGGCTCAGTGGGTGGCACTGCTGCCTCACAGAAAGAAGGTCCCGGGTTCAATCCCAGGGTGGAGCGGCCTGGGTCCTTTCTGTGTCGAGTCTGCACGTTCTTCCCGTTCTTTGGTTTCTCCTGAATGCGTTTTTAAGTGTATTATCGGGTTGCAATCGAATCATCGTAAGTCGGGCCATCATAAAACACTGACTGTCTGTAATGTCGAAATCCAAACATACTGTTAAATGTCCTACTTTACCATCTGATAGAAGGCAAGTACATCATAGGCAGAAATGACCTGCGCAAGAATCTCCAGTAAACACCACAATGAGTGTCTGGTGAAGAGAATGTAGAATTTCATATTTAAGTTTGTATGTGTGCCATTGGTACATGATATACACTTAATGTAAAAATGTGTTTCTCTGTTGCTTAAAAGGCCTGCCTTATATGGAAAAAATGTAAAACATTCAGTTTCAGCATAAAAAGTACTAGGAGTTTCACATTTCACGTGTGATCCCCATAATTTTAACCATGTGCAGTGAGGCTGATCTCTTTTTTTTTTTTTTTTTTTTTTTCCCCCATTGTTTTTGTTCTTATTACACATAATAGGATTTCCTTTCCGGTGGAGATCAACCAACTGCCACGGGAATCGCAGCTGACCGTGACCCTGTATGCAACCTCGTTACCACCACCTGGAAGTGCGGAGGAAAAAAGCAAGCAGAAGACCCGAAGTATGGAGGCTCTGGGCTGGGTCACCATGCCACTGTTCAACTTCAGACAGTAAGTGAATCAAGAAAGGCTGTTTCAAAATTTAGGGTGATATTTGATATTGGGTAACAAAGTCTTGCAATCTGTGAATTCTGAAGTTTTTATGGCGTTTACTTAATGGTGACCCTCCAAAAGACAGCTCATAGAGCCTTTCTTGAAGCACGGGCACAGGGGTAAATTTCCAGTACAGTCCCTTGCCTCAGCACCTTCAAACAAGGGGTTTAAATAGTGGTGGATGTGAAAAGGAAGTTGTCAGATGGGATTACCAGTAGGAAAAAGATGAGTAGCAATGAGCAAAGGATTGACCAATCATGCTTCTCCATCTGGCAGTCTGGGTTTGGAGAATGCTAGGAGAACATTACTTGGTTGACTGTATTGTCAACTGTGAAGTTTGGGGTTGTTTTTTTCACTATGTGGCGTATTGCCCTTAGTTCTGTTCCAGCATGACCGTGGCTCGGCGTACAAATCCGAGACCCATAAAGACATGGTTGGCCCAGAGCCCTGATCTAGACCCCAGCTAACATGAACAGAAATGAACAGGGATGAAGTAGAACAGAGATCACAAGCCAGGTCCTGTTCAACATCAGTGTCTGACCTCACAAAGGCTCTTCAGGATACTTGGGCAGAAGTTCCCACAGATATAGTCCAAAATCTCGTAGAAAGACTTCCCAGTAGAAAGGAAGCTGTTGTACATACAAAGGGGGGGGGCAATTACATTAATTAACGATTTAGAATTGGACGTCATAAAAGCTCCTGGAGGCGTAATGCGTAGGTGTCCCAATACTTTTGCCCATGTAGTATAGCAAATACTAATGAGTTTTGATGATGCTGATTATAAGATTTGTAAAGAAAAACACAAACTAAGAGCATTTTTACTAACGACTTGTATGTTTTTGTTTTTGCGCCAAGTCCGTCCGGTTGTTGTGTTTGTGAGCAGCTATAAGGAGACACTGCCGTGGTGTTATTGAGATTAAAAATGTGTGTGTTTTTTCCTTTGTTGCAGTATTTTAACGTGTGGCAGGAAGCTTTTGGGACTTTGGCCTTCAACACCAGGAAGTGGAAACGCCCGCTCCAGCACTCCAAACTTCAGCCAGCCAGACAGCGTCATCCTGCAGGTTAGGATTTTAGATTTATAATCCTGACATCGACCAGTTTGCACCAGGTTCTGTTGTGCTTCAAGGTTTTAGCAAGTAATATATCTATAAAACAACCTATAATACCTATAAACTTTCAAACCTGCCGCACTTTATAACCGGTTGTAAAGTGGTTCGGTCGGTGACATTATTGAACCTGGATGATCCATGCTGTGTATTAGGCCAGAGAGTCGGATTAGATTTGCTATTCATCCATCAGCTGACAGTCAGCTTAGTCATTCATATGCGTTGCTTAGAACTTCTCCTTCCATATTTATCTTTGTCCTTCTCCCCGTGTCCACTTCTTCATCCTTTCATATAGGAATCTGCTACGTGCATTATCGGCATACACACGTGCTTTCCTGCTTAAAAATCTTACTCTTCCAAGGGTATTCAAAAATACACTCATAGATTCTCTCTCACACACACACACACACACACACACACACACAAAAGATGCATGTTTTTGAGTGGGCATCAGAGAAGACTTTTGCTTTCTTTCAGCCACTTAATATTGGCACTAAGGGCATTCTCACACTTACTACAAACTTATTCCACTAAATAATTGTTTTAATTTTTACATTTAAGATCTAGCCCACCTGAAGAGATTGTGCCCCTTTTTGAACCTTGATCCTACCAAGGTTTCTTCCTTGTGACATTTAGGCACTTTTACCTTGCCACTGTTGGCCCAGGTTTGATCAGAATTGGGATTGGCCATAGAAAAGCATCTAAAATTGTAAAGACGCTTTGAGACAGTGCTCCAAAAATAAATCTGACTTGACACTAGACCAACTGTACCTTGCCAGAGCATGTTGACGGCATTATTCATTCACTAATACAGTCTTACAGTCCAAGCAATTGTGGGTTACGGGTCTTGCTCAGGGACCCAACTGTGGCACAGATGGGATTTAAGCCCTGGACCTTCTGGTCCATGGTCCAGTACCTTAATCACTAAGCCACCACAGTACCACAGAGGACTTTAGGCATTAGGCATCTCTGTAATTGCTAATCATGCCCAAGTATGAAACACAACATCAGCTATTGCTTCTTAAAAACATTGTTCTTGTAGGAATAAATTGCTGTGTTGCATAATTAATAAATATGTGGTGTTAGTACAACCATTAAGTCCGTTGTGTAAATTGTCTTAAGTTTATCAAAGAAAGTAATATTGCGATGACTTGCCGTGTTTTAGTGCAGTGGGAATGTAGACCAGCACAGGACTGGAGAGGGGGGTGGTGCAATCATGCTCTGGCACTATACAAGGCAACTGTAGTGAGAGTACGCCGTAAACATGTTTATGTAGAGCCTAAGAACCTTAAGTACAAGACCTTTCAGAACTTGTTACATTCAAGCCCCGGGTTAAATGTTAGTACGATGTGACTGCATGTCATCTTTCTATCTCATCCCAAAGTTGTTGGATGGGTCAAGGTTTTGTGCGAGCTAGTCAAGACCCTTCAGTCCAAACTAGTTTTATAAACCTTTTTTGTGAAGTTGAGCATTGCCATATTAAAATGAGAAAGGTTATTCTTTAAAACTCTTTAACACAATTTGTAAATATTGCAATGCAGCAAAGAGAACCAGTGAAAAAACAGACCATATCGCAAGTCTTTGCAGTGAGGTGGCCAGATGAAGAGTGATGCTTCACTAGTTCACTAGTGACTACATTTCTGTTACACCAGGTGAACTTTTTGGAACAAATCGTGACGGCGCTTCACGTAGACGAGGCCGCTGATTTGTCAAAAACTTTATCCACATCCTTTTAGTCATGCAAACACTTCGATTCCACTACTCTGAGCTTTGTTTTAATATTTCTTGCTTATATCGACTTTGACTGCACAGTGTAAACTAAAGAAACCTCCAGAGATCAAGCTAACAGAGTCCGTGCTTTACTCCATGAGCCTAGTGCCAGCTGAGGCTTTTGGTTGGGAGGGAATTGTCCTGCTGTGTGCAGAGAGGAAGAGACCTGAAAGTAGGTCAGTTAGTTCTGACATAGAGAGCGTGAGGAAGAGCAGCAGCGAAAGGGAAAGAGGCTAAAAATTATGAACGTCTTGCCG
This sequence comes from Parotocinclus spilosoma, assembly GCA_033117975.1. Taxonomy (NCBI): domain Eukaryota; kingdom Metazoa; phylum Chordata; class Actinopteri; order Siluriformes; family Loricariidae; genus Parotocinclus; species Parotocinclus spilosoma. Next base: position 31,343 of record JAVSBV010024778.1, on the reverse strand, counting down.
TGCTCAACATCGACAACACGCGCCCACGCAAACGTGTTTAAAATCAACACGTACGCAACCGTCAGCACTCCCACGTTTACACCGACAACACTTCCTAACATATTATGGTGTGGCATTTTTTGCATTGCCCTTTCAAAAGGGAACATCCCTCTTCCGGTTAGTGCCTCGAGTCCAACACTGTTTGGTGATTTCCATGCTCCACCACACCCGATTGAACTCATACATCATGTAGTTTGAGCCGGAATTCACCTAACTGATGGCCTTTTTCCCATAGACCTACAGCTTAGCCCAACTGACATTAGATCATGGGAATGCTCTGCAGCTCAGCGCTTTGAAATTTCCATCAGCCTCGCACATGGCTCGGTTAGGAGTTGACGATCTTCTCTAAACCCGCTCCCGTGTGCCAACCTTGCTGTGCCTGCTGGCTAAGGTTTTGTCTGAGGGTACTGGACTGTGCAGTGGAGCCCGATGGAGCATCTGTTGTATAAGCTATAGTGTCCAAACTTTCTTTCTTCCACCAACTGACGTTGCCACACATCTTGGGCTTATTTAAGTGCCAGACTAAGCGTTAATGCTTTATATATATATATATATATATATATATATATATATATATAGTAGTTGCTTCTGTAGTTTTGAATGCATCATCATTTTGAAATGTCTTCTGTATTCTAACATTCTGCCCTTCCCAATTTCCACAGTCAACGTGGCTGTGCCTCTTGACGCTTGTGCACGTGCGTTCACTTTTGCACTGCGTGTGTGTGATAAAAGTGAATCTTTCGAGAGTTTTACTTGGCATGGTAAAAGTGTAGCACCCCCCCCCCCACCCCAGTAGTAAAGCATGACACATTCTGTAGCAGCAGCTTCTGTTAGTACGGCCCAGCACAGCTGTTGATACAGCTGCCAAGAGTTACTTTGTGCTATGGCAGCTGAGAACAGAAAATCTAATACTGCATTTGAACCTTCTCCGCCCTCGTTATTTAACTTCCGATCCTGGAGCTGTGCTAATGGTATAGTTCGATATACAGCTATGGGTTAATATGTAGTTTAGTCGGGGCTAACAGTATTGAGTCAAAATTTCAGTTGATATTGTATCGTTGGCGAACGAATGCAAAAGGCGTTACTATAAGGTACAGTGCCAGGAGAAGAGTCTGTGCACATAATAGAGGCTGTGTCTCAATTTGGGGGCACCATCAGCTCAAATGAACAACAGGGAGAACAAGTGATGCGTCAAATCAAAGCTTTCATCCAACTTGGAAAGGCCAAAGCAAGTTAGAAATAGTGTTGCAGCTTTTGCTGCCAGGCATTTGCATTAGAAATCACAGTCATGTAATGCTGCCCTCGTTCGGAGATCATTATTCACTCATTTTGAATTGCCTCATTTTGCCTCATTTTGATGCCTGCAACACGTTCCAAAAAAGTTGGGACGGGGGCATGTTTACCTCTGTGTTACATCACCTTTCCTTTTAACAGATTCAAAATGAGTGAATATTTGCAAAAGAAAAATAAAGTCGATCCGTTTGTAGTGGATTCAACTGATTATGGGTTGAAAACAAATATTCTGTTTTTATTTAGGTCTTAATGTCCCAACTTCATTGGAATTAGGGTTGTAATTAATTACCATTTAATTCTTACTTAAATCTTCTTTTAGGTTTCTTCCGTATGAGAAGTAGGGACTTTTTCCTTACCACGGTCACCCACTGTTGCCTGCTTAGTTAGGGATTTGGGCCTAGAGATTTGTAAAGCTGCTTTGAGGCAATGCATCATTTGTAAAAAAAACCCTATATGAATGATTTTCACTTGTGATGACTGTGATGGCACGACGTATTGGTTTTTTTTTGTTTTTTATTGTCAAATAATTTCACACAAAAATATCAGTGTTTATGTTTGTTAATGGAAGCAACAATGGAGCTGACTTCTGTCCCTCCTGTGTCATCACTGAGACCAGAACGATTTCAAATCAACCACTCCAGTGCCACACATAATGTGTAATTGGTCATTCATGCTAGAATTACTGCTTAATTGTATGTAATATATTTGTATCAATTTGTTGCAATGTCTTAACAAAGAAGTATGTGGGAGATCCTTTTAATTTATTCACAGGCATTATCAAAACCACTGAAGGCTATGATATGGACATTTTCGCCCATAGAACTGCCGCTTAGGGGATGGTTTTTCTTTTTTGGACATAGTACAGTAGTGGATATTCATGAAAATCTTAACAGTTCAGCAGTTGTGTAAAGGTGCGGTCTGATTATCTAAATCTTGTTAAATGTAGCACCGAAGGGGAGAACACGCCATCTTTCCAGCCTTTTAACTTCAATTTTAAATCAAAATGCAAAAGTATGGTTCAGGGTGTCACTGTGAATGCCTGTTTCCAGTCTTTCCATTCACCTTTAGTTATTTCATCAAATACAAATATAAATATACATGTCTGTAAACTTTATACACCTTTGTTCATTTAGGTCGACTTTCCCACCTCCTCATTCAAGGTGCGTTTCAGCACTCCTCCGCCTGCTAAATTCAGTCCTCAATATGACTTCTCCCAGCTGGACCAGGGCAGCCAGAAACAGCTCCAGGATGTCCTGCATAAGAAGTCCCTCTTCTGGTGAGACTTGCACACTTGCATGTAACTTTTACAAAGTCAAAATGAATATTAAAGCAAAAATATAAGGAGGGGGGGGTGTAATTAAAAGGTCTGTACTTGTTTTGCACCTAAAGGTTTAACAGTTTCTGTGAATGTGGTTAATTTGATATGTTTGTAATACACCTCACACCGAATCCCCAAAACGTTACGTATAAAATAGCCTTCTATTCATTAGCAACATCGTGGACATGTGTTAAACGTGTTGTTTTAACAATATGCCCATATACAGAATAACACTGTATATTGGACGATTGGACCCAAAAATATACTTTAAACTTGCATTCATCACTCTATAATAATATCTTCCGTGTGTGCGCGTGTGTGCGCGTGTGTGCGCGTGTGTGCGCGTGTGTGTGTGTGTGTGTGTGTGTGTGCGCGTGTGTATTGTGTATTTTTAAAAAAAATAATGCATACATATTTCCTGCATTGTCTGGTTACACTATGACTAAAAAGAAAAAAAATATACAACCTTGCAATGTTTAAACGTCTAGTTCAAGATGAAGAACAGTAATACTTGCTTTCATTCCTTTCATACTTTAATCACGTGATGCCATTTTAATCAAGTCCTGGACCGTTCCAGTTACCGTGTTCAGGCCAGCCGATATATTTATAGGAGCACACAAAGGGTTTGTATTTGTTCCTTTGTTGTTGACTCGGACAGCTGTTTTTTCTGTATTTGATGACCACAAAATGCTGTATTGTGAGAAAGAATCTAGGCTGGATGGGTTGGCTTGCAAAGGTACACTGGACAGTTAAAATTTAAAACGTACACAGGCCACATAAACAAAAAACAATGTTGATTATCTCGATATAATAGCACGTTAATGTCAAAGTCAAATTTATTTTGATAGCGCTTTTTACAATGGTGCATTGTCTCAAAGCAGCTTTATAATAGTATATTATCTTAAAAGGCCAATCCCAAATTGAACAAGCCTAGGGCGACAGTGGAAAGGAAAAACTCCCTGAATGTAGAATGAAGAAACCTTGGGAGGACCAAGACTGAAAAAGGGTCCCGTTCTCCATGGTTGGCCTAGATGTTAATTAAATAATTATGTTGTGGTCTCCGGAAGACATTAAATGCTGAGCGAATAGCAGGGGCAAATTGTTAGGGCCAGTCAAATGGTTTGTGTGATGCACTGTCAGCAGTGGTGACTACCTACTAACAGGAACCCGGAAAGGACAATTTACAAAATGGTGACTAGTTGCTGGAGCCCAATGGCCCGTTGATGCATGGGACGGACGACAAATCCAACCGTCTAATCTTAATTCACAGAAAAGATACTGGTACAAGGCATAGAAATGTTTAATGTTTACCAGAGGAATATGTAACACTACACAGTACAGCGTTTCTACTGAGTGTTAATGCTGGGCTTATTTAGTCACAGACCATGCTAAAGTCTGTAGAAAACCAATACAATGAGCACACTAGTGTCTAAACTGGACCCTGGAGCTATGGAAGACGGTCTTTTTGTTCAGACGAATGAAGTTTTTTTTCCCCATTACATGGACTTTTGGGCACTATTGCACTATATGGGAAAAGCCAGTGGAGTGTGGTGCTCTGTCAGTCAGTGCATTATTTCCAAGAAATATCTAAAGTTATCTGGGTTTTTGTCATGAATATTCGTTATCCCCTTTGTCTGTCACTTTTCTTTTTATTGCAAAATGTTCTTTGCTAAATTGTTCCACTAAGGTTTGTTGATTGTGGTTTTGCGTTGGTACCTTGGCATGTTTAAGCCTGCTGTGGACAGCTTACCCCCAAAGTTTTTAACAAATTTTCGTATTCTGCATGGTGGTTCATCTACAGATGGTTAAATACATTTGTTGTCAAGCTGTCTTTAACGGTCGACCGTTTTCAGACTGTAAACTGTGACGTAAGCTGTGTCTAGCAATTCAGTTTAACAACAGTTAAGGCATTATCATATGCACTGGGTGATGCTGTGCTCTGAAACCCTGGGTCGGGGCATTCGCATGAAATAAACATTTCGTTCACATGAAATAAACATTGTTACGGACCAGGTGGTTTTAATGTTTTTTTGGCTGTATATTGGATTCAAATAGACGGGAGAAAGTCGCCGTCTGGCGTTGCCAAAGAGTAACCCGTACATCATGGCTTTGAAATGTAGGCGTTTAATGGCTCATTCTGTATTTTGTTTCTGACTTCCTCATATTGTAAATGCTTTGTTTTTGTTGCTTGCATTTGCTTTTTATGCCTTTACTCAACAGTGCTGCCTGTTACACTCAGCTCCAGACAGCTGATCTGGATATCCTCCCAGCTGGCTGTAAGCCTTTATCTGTGACGCCCTTCCTTTCTCATTCTATCTCTCACTTCCTTCTTTCACGGTATCTCTACACTCGCATGTTGTTTGTCTTTTTTTTTATTCTATCCACTTCTCTCTAAACCTATCCATAGCTGTTTAGGTTTTCTAAAGAGACTTTCTGTTCCACATACTGACCTGTGAAATACTCTGTGAAACATTTACGGGAGTTTTTTGAAGACGTGCCAAGCTCAAAGTTCGGGTGTTCAAGCTGGGTGTATGCTCGCTTATCAGCCTCTTATTTCAGCAAACGCACACTCTCGTGTTTGTTCAGGTTCCCAGGGTCCTAGGGCGGTTCTGAAACACAATGCTTTGTGCGTTCATGTCATCCTACTAAAGTGTTCACAGAAGCTAGGCTATATACTGTGTTAGTTCCAACAGTTTTGTGGTGCATATAAACAACCAGAGCATACATTTATATTATTTAGCAGACACCCTTATCCAGAGCAGCTTAGCTCCAAGCAATTGTGGATTAAAGGCCTTGTCTAGGGACTCAACTGTGGTATTTGAACCTTGGACCTCCTGGTCCATAGTCCAGTACTATAACCACTAGGCTACCACAGTCCCACATAGTACAGCTATGCATAGAACATATTGAGTGAATTTCTCCCATAAGGAATAGTGTAAATTGAATGAATATGCTCAAGAAAATCCTCCAGAGAATCCACACGGGAAAGTTTACAGTGGATTTTAGAGAGCGCTGTCGTAAGACTGGAAAGAGCGTATGAGACTGCACGCTCAAACGTATTTTTTTTCCTCTGCAAAATCTGGCAAGAATCGAATACAACGACTTGCTGAGGTATAACTGTAGTAGTTTAGATACTTTGCACGTATGGTTTTATTTTTAAAACACAATATCAAAGCATTTAGTACAGTACAGTAGTTATTTACAGATATTTAAATACCTTTTTTTTTTAAATTACTTGTGCCTTTCAATTTTTTCCTGTCTGCAAGTGTCAAAAGGCTTCGCTCGTAGAACATTTCTGTCATTCAGATGTGAGTTAAATGTATAGAAAACATATTTATCATTATAATTCTGTTGTAAAACTCGGTACAGCATATACTGGTTCCTAAAGGAAATGTCACAAACGTATGACATGTTTATACTATAATATCTGAGAAATACCTTATTCTTATGGTATGAATTTGTTGTTTGCAGCGGCGCTTAAATTGTTCTTGTAGTCATTTTAGAGGTTGTGACGCTGTTTTGACTTCCTGACTAGTATATAGTCAGCAAGACTATATATAAGCAAGAATAGTCTGACCCTGCTATGATTCTATGTAATGGCTTCGTTTAATCGCTGTGGCAGGTGAATAGAATTCGAGATATGAAAAGGCTGCTTTTCTGCTCATAAATATTCCTTAATAAGCAGTATTGGTACAATATCACCACCTAGTGTATATATACACATGCCAAGCACAACACGGATCACATTTTGTAGTACAGTAGTAGTCTATATTGTAATATATATATAAAATATAAAAAATATTAAAAATGCTGACCATGGCCATGTGGTGGACGTGAGTGTTCTAGCTGTTTGTTTTAATTAATCTTTAATTGTTTGATTATATACACTCACTGACAAAAAAATAATACCCCCAGACAGAAATTGCTGCAAAACTATGCATACAGTTATATCTCAGGCACATATGTAAATAATTACAGGTGTGGTCTGACACTGGACCTTGCCCCATAAGGGTATAAAAGTAATTAATCGTATAAAAAGACTCTCAAAGGCTACTTTTGGGTAGTATACCTCTTGGCGTGAGAGCGTTGCGGCTGTACTGCACTCAGACATTTAGCTCAGTTGATAGACTTTGAGAGAAGGTCCGTGATAGAACTAAGAGAATTTCTCAGTTGGGACGGTTGTTTTAACAAATTGTATATATGCCCTAGGCTGTTCTGACCTGTCTGTTAGGTGTCGGAAGCAGTGGTTCCAGATGGCCCAAACAAACCACAAGTAGAGACGATCATTTGATAATCATGAGCAGCTCCTAACATTTTGTCCAACATCCAGACACGGATATTACTTACACTATTGCCCCTAGTAGTGATACGAAGGATGCTAACACCTCAGTGATATGTGCAGGGAATCCTGCGCCCACGTGTGTTGCCTCTCATGGCAGCTCTTCCAACTGCCGTTCTTCTCCAGGATGCTCACGCCCCCACAAAGCAAGGATTTCCCAGGACTGTTTCTGTGAGATTGGGACACTTTCTTGGCCTGTTTAGTTGCCAGATTGATCACCAATCAATTTTCGTTTTCGTTTTCGCAAAATCTGAGGGAAAATGTGCCACAGGATACCATACGGAACTCATGTTATCTTGTATCCAGGGTAGAGACAAACCAGCCAGGTACAAAAGCCCCCTTTCATTTGTCCACGTTTCCACAATAAAGGTATGCTTTCAGACTAATATCACTACATTCACACGTGTACAAGTTTAGAAACGTAGAAACGGACACGAAGGGTTTTCTAGAGAAGACCGAAATTTGTGATAGTGTTCCACATGCAGGTAGGAGTCATATGAAAACTGTTCAATGGAAACCCAGATGATGTCACCAGTCATCATGAAGGCCTGATATATGCTAATACAGGAATCCCAGGAAAGGAATCAAGGTGAGATTCTCAGGAATCATGCTGAGATTTTGAACTAATCTTCTATTCGGACTTCCTGCAGCTCCCTAGCTGGACAGACCTCAAAATCTGTGAATCGTGCTCTCTGGGAAACAGTGGAAACAGTGGCAGCATGACTGCTTACTGGGGCATTGCAATAGATGATCATGTAATTAGGAAAACACAATGTTTTATGTAAGGCCAGACTTTTTTTTATTGCTTGTTTCGCGGATCCGCCAACAATCATATTTGAAGAATACAAAAAAAACAATTTTTTTTTTTTATTTCTCGGCTCCGCTGCAGCACCAATGGTTGACATAATAATAATAATCATCATAAAAAATAATCATTTTTTATATATATATAAAAAAAAATAAATATTTTTTTTTTAGCTTTTTCTGCCCTCTATTTTCTTCTGTTTATTTAATTATTTTCCAGATTCACTTTAATTTAATTGTAGGTTAAATACATTTTATTTTTAATAGTCCTCGAGATATTGAAAAGTGCTAAAAAATTAATTAATTCATTAATTTATTTTTTATTTTTTTCCTCCCTCCTCAGTAGATTCTTAAGTAGAAACATCCAAAAACAAGCAATTAAAAAAGTCTGGCCTAAGTATAAACGTGTCTGTGGTGGCCTAGTGGTTAAGGTTGTTAGTGCCAGCACTATGGATGGATGTCCAGGGTTCAAGTCCCATCTCTGTCAAGCTCTGCATTTTGTGTCCTTGAGTAAGGCCCTTAACCCATAATTGCTTAGATGGTAAAGACTGTATCAAGTGTAATGCTTCACACACACTTCTAAGGATGGGAAATTTCTTTCTTATAGAACCACACTTCCTGTTGCATTATATAGACGAATGTTTGTGGACACCAAGTAATGAGCGCTGTTATTTCAGCAACACTCACCTTATACACATAGCTAATATGAAATCGTATAAAAAATAAGACTGAAATGTAGAGCGTGATTCCAGGTTTAAAAAATATTAATCTGTCATGCTTCTCTCAGTAGTAAACAGGAAACTACCTCGGTTTTCATGCTTGGCAGAACATACATGCCTTAAGTGGAACATTTGTCTCCCTCGGTGTGTTTGCAGATCTTCATCGGTAAATGTTTATCTCCGTTGCGTTCACCTTGTTGATCAGGTACCAGCTTGTTTGCTCAGATACTTTGTGCAGTCGATGAAGAGGAAAATTTTATGCATGTTTTAAGAGAGAATACATATAACATATAAGGGTAATTTTATATCATGGCAGTTTAGCTGTTTTAAAAATGGTAGAAAATGTTTATATATACGGTCGATTTCGGTTAATAGGACCACATTGGGACACAATTGTTTTGGTCCTAATAACTGGCTGGTCCGGTTAAACGAACATGCCCTATGTTACAAGACTGGACGTGCTATGTAACATATCTAATGTTTATTAAACCTTTATTGTACGATTTACACGTATAGCAAACATACAAACAAGAACTACTGTTACTTATGAACTATGTTCATTAAAAAATAAATTTGCAAACAAGTTTTTTAAAACGATCTACAACACAATGTATAGGTACTCAGCATGCGAAGCATAATACTGTAAAAAAACAAGTTGTTTCTAAACTCCAGTCAACGTTTGAAGAACTTATCCAGTGTGATCTGATGCGCTTTTGCTGTGGCTAAGTGGTGGTTTGTGGTTTTTGCTTTGTAGTAAATGGAAATGTTAGGCAAAGACCTGTAGTGGCAGTAGAGGGCTGGGGAGAAACTCGAGAGTTTTCGGGTAATAATGCCAGAGACTAAGAGTTTCTTTCGGATATTACATACTGTACACGTTCTTTGGTCCAAATAAGCGAAAAACATTACATGTATATAATAGGATTTGTTTCGGTATTTTAATATTTGGTATTTTAATAAGCAGCTGGTCCCATTCATTGGTGGTCCTTTTAACCGGAATCGACTGTTCTTTGTATATTTTGGTTCCTTGTGTTTGAAAATGGGGATAAGTTGACTTTAATATATAGTGTATATATATATACTTATTCACTATATTATATATAATCACTTAACCTTAAAACTGCATAAAACACTTCCTAAAATATCACATATTATCTGCAGTTGGGCAAAATCATGAACATAAAGCTTATTATATAAATTAAAAGTAAATACGTAAATACAGTTTTGAATATCCAGTGCAATAATAATATATAATAAAATAATGATGTACTGAAATTGAAAAGGCTTTTTTACAAATAATTTTTCTTATCGCTCCCAAGACGTGAATCCCTGAGTCACGCACTGCCGACTTCCTCATCCGAGTACAGGAGACTATCACACTACGCGTGGCTTACCTGGGAAAATGTACATACACAATTCGGAATAGGCTTTCTGCTGAATGCGCGTTTGTGTTCGTATCGGATTTCCATCGTAAAATGAGGACTGGGAACCGTACGTCAGTGTAGACTTTTTGGATTTTAATCAGATAGGGCAGTTCTTTTAGTTAAGTACTTGTGCTTCTGCCGCTCTCTGCCGGGTTCTGCAGAGCATCGATTGGTGGGTTACGGTGAAGATAATGACAGTACGGCACGCCACTCGCAGCGTAAACAGTTATAGATCCTGGTGGAGCCCCGACTGGAAATAGCAGTGTCTTTGCCATTATGTTCTATTGCCTTTAATACCACGGCGGTGACATGGCGGCTTGACACATAGTAGCTGTGTGTGGGAGGACCAGAGCCTATCGATCAGCAAAATTACAATATAACAGCAACTGTAATCTTGTGCAATGACTTTTGCGATGAAATACGGCTCCTCTGCAGTTGCTCCGGTGAAGGCGGAAATATGATTTCACAATGCGGTTTCGAAACAATGGATGGTCTTGCCTGTACGTTTTGTGCAAGTGAATGCATTAGCTTCGTCTTAAAACTCGTATTTCCGGACTTAAAGAACCAACTAGTGTCCGGCGAACATGAGGGGCCCGGATGAATAGTGGACGGGATGAACGGCGAACATAAATCCGGCTTCTTTCTCGCCGTATTCATTTTGCGATTAGAGCTGAAAAGTTATGATAATGTTCGGCGTATACGCTGCTTGAGCTGTTCGCTGGAGCAGATAGTGCATTAATCACAGCTGTCTTGGCCGCCTGCCGGCGCCTGCTCGCCCGTCTCCCGCTGCAGCTCGGGCTTTGCTTCGTGCTTACCTATCAGAATGGGCCTGCGCTGCAATAATTGAAGTCTCAGTGTCCAGCCGTCACCGTCTGTCGTTCGCCGTTCGTTCGGGCCCGCGTTCGTTTCTGGGGGCTGGGCGGGTGGCGCCGAAGAGCGTTTTAGTCTGGCGGACCGATTTAGGTCGCCGTTATTTCAGTCGAGAGCTCAGACAGATGCCATCGCGCCAGGTGCTCCCAGCAGGGCGGCCTTATCTTAGAAAGTGCAGGCGTATGTGATAGTTATCCGTCCTGAGTTCCTTAAACGCCGCGTCTTGATCTCTTTCTCGCTGAGGCGCATAAATATTCAGGGCTGCACCGATTCAGTGCCCTGCAAGATGCTGGAGGATATCGAGGATTGGAACGTACTGCCTCATTAGGGTTTCCGGCTCCGGACCGTCACTCTTTGACTTATCCGAGTTTAATTTGTGTTGCCGTGGCAGGAGGTGATCGAAGGGGCCCGCTCGACCTGTGGTCCTGCACGTTTCCGTGCCCGTGACCTGAACTCGGCCCTTCCCTTTTCAGGAGGTGTGGAATGCGTGCAAATGCATGCGAGAGGAGAAAAAAATGAGTGTGCTTGCACTTAGCTTGTCAAAAGACCCAAATCAGATCTTTTACATTATCAGGACCTGCCATAGTTGTTAGAACGTTAGAGCGTTCACACGAAAGGAACTGGGAATGGTTGTAGTTCTTAAAGCGGAGTGTGTAGGGAACCCAGAGTGGCCCAAGGACGAAGTGAGTGCAAACCAAAAAAGCCCAAAGAGCTCAGGAGAACTCCAGCGGGTTAGTTCCTCCCAAATTAGTCTCTAGAACTGTTTGATGCAGATAGCAGCTAAATGTGGCACAACAGTGAAGTAAAAGACCTCCTGCAGGTGGCGTTGCAAGAGTGAGGTCGGGCTATAAAGAGCTGCAGGGTGAAGAGGTGGTACAGTGCAGTAAATGTTTTGTTTGACGTGTGGAAAAAAGGGGATTGTTGATGATTAGTGCCAAAGACCATAGTGTACAGGAAGAAGCTGAAGTGAAGTCCCTGTTATTTCGATTGTTTACCTCTGGATGTGTGTGACATGAAAAAGTGTGAACAGACTAAAAACAATGGATTTGTGTGCTGCATTAGCTTAGCCTAAGCGACATGTAAACGCCAGGAGCCTGAGATGACGCGTTCCTCACGGGGACCGCCTTCAGTCGTCAGCCAATTTCCGCGCCGACCTCTGCGTGTCACTCGAGTAGCCGAACGTCGTGTTTCATTTAACCCCCATCTCTATTATCGTTAGGTCGTCATCAAATGTGCTCCCAGAAATGTGACAGCACCAAAACGATTCACAGGAGCACTAAAGGAGCGAGAATGTGTGGATTTCTTCATGAACAGAACAGAACAGAACAGCCTTTTCCGGCCCCATGAGACAGGCTTTTTAATTCTGTCTGACTTTATCATCTGTTTGCCTCCTTGTTTTCGTCAAAGCCGACCGAAATAGAAGCTCGTCTATTAGAGGCGCTTTTAAACGCCTGCTTTGATAGAAGAGCCATGAAAAGCCCAACAGAAGTCTTCAAGCGTCCCAGATCACAGGCTCAAGTCAACTGTTTGGGTCTATGAATGGAGATTAGGGCGCCGTTAAGAGAGAGCGTTTCATCCTTCCAGACTTGGCGTAGCGCGCCTGTCAGAACGTATCCGATTCACGTGGGAGGACACTGACAGGGTGAAGGGACGTCTGATTGGAACCCGCAGGTAGGGCGGTTAACACCTCGGCGGGGAGGATAAGCCGATTTTTGGCTTCCTCTTTAAGGAACAATGCCGACGCTCTTTAAAATGGTAAATATAGGCCCTAATTGTCGCGAGGAGCGTTAGAACGGGCTTGCGTGTCACTCTGCCTGACTGATAGCATGGCGCCGGTGTGAATACGGCCACGCAGACCTACCTCGCCTCGTTTCCTTTTGGTTCAGGTAACAAATCACTTGCTCCCTATTAAAGTCCCCCCGATTCCAAGCCCCTAGCCTGAAAGGTGCTGTTCCGTACTTAGGTCTTATTGGTCTCAGCGTTGGCGCATCCTTCAGCCAGCCAGGGGACGTGATGAGAATGGCCTTTCGTTTCCTACCAAGCCTCTTAATGAGGTGCTGAAATTCCTTGCTCAGTATTTCTGCCTCCTTATAGCCCCGAACCAAAAGAGGACAGGAGCGGAACAGGAGCGCAGCCATCCAAAATGGCCCAATGAGCGATAGACTGTGCGGAAAGAGAAGGAGCTTAAGCTGGGGGGGGGGCTAAACCCGAACCGGTGCATCCGTCAGGCCGCTATGGGGTCCGGACATTTACCTGCCAAATGAGACACCAGGCGAGAGGCGGTGTGCATTTTAACAGGACCATTTTCAAGCGAATAGCTCCTGCCTGCAGGGAAATGTCCCTCGAATAAATAGGTACGGATGCGGGATGTTTAATACATCCAAAAGCACTTTGATATTGGGGAATGTTCTCTGGTTATAGGGCGCATGCGAGTCTGGAGACTTCGCCCCTTCCTGTACCGATTGGGTACCAGTCTGTTCGGTCTCTCTTCTCCACGCTGATTCAGCACGCATCCTTTCAGGACCGCTTCGACACGTAATGAAACGAAATGACCTGACATCAACAGCTTGGTTGAACACGTTCATGGGAGTTGGCACAGCGGGAGAGACACCGTCCACGTTACGGAACAATGGCAAACAGCGGGAATGCGCCGGATGCCTGAAACGAAAGCCTGATTTGTTATGTGCTTGTTCTAATGCTTTCCACATTTGGTTGTGTAACCGTTTGGCTCTGTAAGCGCTTCCTTAAGAAGTCTAGAGGAGCAGACTAATAATAATAGCTGGCTCTGGGTCCAGCCCGGACTTCATGCCAGTGGATAAAGGGAAATGGTGAAGAAGAAAAATCTAATAATCCTGCTCAGATCAGCTTTTTATTCTGTATATAGCTCGGGTCTTGTCAGGGCAGACTCAGGATCAGATTTGACTTGCGGTTACTTTTGCTGAGGTTTCAAAAGTTTCAGACCATTCGATTGCCTGGGCAGTCGATTAATGAGGCCACGCTGGGACCCGAAGCACCGGCCACTCCGAGGAGTCAACCAATCGGAAAATTTACAGTATTTACAAAGCCCTTATCCGTTTTATGGGGACACTTGAAGATGGATATGCAAATAATTTTTGTATCATAGATTGAACATATCTTTAGTATAAATGTTTAACCCCTGGGCTACAGTGCTGTGCAAAAGTCTTAGGCCACCTTTCGATTAGCTATACTATTGGTTTATCAAGGGTAAAATGAAAATATATGATAATTTCTCAGTTTCTCTATTAAAGATTTGTATTCAGTTTAAAAAAAATAAACAAACTAGCTTTAATAAGGTACAGCGGCAAGTAGCTGGCAGCTTCATCAGGCCAAGGTGACCCTTCTACAGTCTTTCTTAAGGGTAGCATCCTAGAAACCACTTTTCTAAAAGGGGAAGGTCGAAATCTTTGGGTCCAGAGGTCGACAATATGGTAATTACACCATCTCTAGAACAACAAATCTAATGGTGGCCTCAGACTTTTGCATCCTTGAGATGTTACGACGTTGGGAACCCTATCAACTAGACGTGTAAACCAGCTAACTGGTTTAGTGCCAGTGGTGACAATGGGAAGTTGTAAAATAAGGAATTAATGAGCTTTGCTTTTCTGAATCGATTCATCTAGTCCAATCTTACCATCGCTATTCTCGTACAGTTTTGGGCCCAGCTTTGACGTTTCCTGAATAGATGAGGGGCTCGGGGGCACAGAGGGCACATGCAACATCAGAAGAGCCTTTTCTCAAACCAGCCTCCCTGTTCATGACTTATGCATGAGTGAGAGGGACAGTATCTCTTGCACTAAGGTGATTCAAAGGAGGAAAGAAAGAGCAAGTAGCAGGCGAGAGGTCAGAAGCAGCAGGGTGGTGGAGGATGGGTGGATGGAGGGTGGGGGTTTGAGATGGAGGCAGTGGCTCGGAAATCAGATTTTGTCGGCGGGCCACCGTCGAGCTTCAGCGAGCGAGCCCTGCTTGGTGGCGCTGAGTGGGCGATCTGGGATTTGTTTTCTTTTTTGCCTTTCCGAGCAGGATAACAGGAACCGAGATGCACGGATGGACCACTTGTGTGGCTTTGGGTTGACTGGCTGTGTGCGCGTTGTGACATTCTCGCTGCGAGATCACAGACTTCCGACACAGTTCTATCCTGTAATACACCTTACTTTGCTCGAGTGACTCATTGTTTGTGTTTGCTTGTCCTTTGAGATCCTTGTGGAAATGGAAATAGGCAGGTTCTGCCAGCCGAATGACAGTGGCAGCGGCTGAGCGTGTGGGACGTCGGGGCTGGCTGAAGGACAATGTTGTGACTGGCCAGGAGGTGTGAGGGTCTGCGGTGTCTCAGAGGGGGACCCCACACACCCCCCGTCCCTCTCTCGCCCCTTTGAACACTCTCCTTTATGGCACTTTGCCCCTAGTTGCCCTCCTGTTATATCTGGTTGACCTACTTCAGCGGTCTGCGAACGACCAAAGGGACCAAGTGAAATCACGGTTCGCCGCAGGTCCCTCCGACCAGACTCGCCGTTTGTGTGAGTGTGTGTTTGTGCGCGTTTGTTAATGGGTGTGTGTGTTCACACACAGCTCGGTCCCTGAACACGCTCATTCGGTGTATTTTTTACACTTTTCATCGCTGGCACTGGGTGACTTTTCCACTAGTCCTCGCCCAGCTGGTTTAAGTACAAAAATGGTCCAAACCCCGTACAACCGGTGACGCTAAGAGGATTGCCTTCCTTCTGACAATGACAGAATGAGGTGAGGTGCCTCCATCGCGTTGCCCGCAGCTCAGATAATGCAGGTCGCCTCATTAGCTTAGCGTCACACCTCAACCCGTCGTCTGCGCTGGCGCAAACATCGAGCCCCTCTCGGCCGCTGAAGATACCGAGCCACCTACGTGGTCTCTGATGTGTCTGAAGTGTGCTTAAGTATCGCCTTCCTCCGTGTCTTTGTACTCGGGGTATTAATTAGATTTGAGAAATGGAAAATAGAGGGAACAGTCTTTTTTGATGTTGGGGTTGAGCTACGGATTTCTTAAGGGTTCACCCTAAGAGAGGGGATTTGGGTTGCTTTTTTCACACTTGCTTAATCCGTGCTGGAATGAATGCAGGATTGGGGAAACAGCAATATGAGGATGGAACAAAGAGACCAGAGGACTGTACCAGGCTCAAGAGGAACTGCTCCTCGCTCATTGACACAAAGCGCTCGCTGTCCTTCAGCCCAGTCACACTGACAAACTCCAGCGTGTGTGCCAGTGTGTGTCCTTGTGGCAAGTATGCACTTTTTCAGTTAGACACAATGCCAGTATCTGTTAAGGTCTCTCAGGGAGTTTTCACACACGTCTGGTTGCCTGGTGCCAATCAGAACAAGCTTCGCACTTTTGGGTACGCTGGGTAGTAGACCAGGATAGGACAACACTCTTTTTTTTAATTCTCAGTAATAATGGGAGAGAAACAAGGTATGCCAAAAGTCCCAGGACACCTTTTTATTTCAGACACAAAAGGGAAAAGGACATATCTGAATACCCCAGCGAGTAATGGGACTGTGAGCGGGTAAGGTATTGGACTCTGGACCTGATGGTCCAGGGTTCAAATCCCACCTCTGCCAAGCTGCCACGGTTAACTCGCATGAGTTGTAAGTCGCTCTGGATCTAAAATGCAAATGAAAAAAACTCAGTAATTCAATTCAATTCAATTCAATTTTATTATTATTTTATAGTGCTTTTTTACAATGGTGCATTGTCTCAAAGCAGCTTTAAAATATTACGTTATCTAAAAAAGGCCAATCCCAAGTTAAGCAAGCCTAGGGTGACAGTGGAAAGGAAAAACTCCCGGAAAGTAGTAGGAAGAAACCTCGGGAGGACCAAGACTCAACAGGGGATCTAAAAAGTATATTAAATTATAGCAAAATAAGGGAATAAACTAAATTATAAAACAACTAGATAATATAGAGTCCTGAGTGGGAGGTCCTTGGAAGCACATCGTCTCCTAATGTCCAACTGATAGAGGGAGTTCCTGCACTGTGGTAGGACTGGTTTCTGTTGATGGAGACCAGTAGAGCGACGCCGAGCCGGAAGAACCTCCAAGCGCGTGGTTCCGGAACTGTGACTTTAGGCTCACCCTATACAAAAGAATAAATCCTATTGGTGTACTTAAGTTTACAATTTGGCTTATTCTATAAATTGGACATATTTCCCAGGCAGGGTGTGTGCCTGCTTCCAGGACATTTCGAGATTTTATTCAGTTCAGTTCACATCTCTGCCTAAACCTACAGATATGGCTGCTTTAAGACCCCCCCCCCCTCCCCCTCCAATCCCCACCCCGCATCGACCCTCTAAAAGCACGTCGAGTTAAGCACTAATTGTTCCTGGTTTTATAACATTGTTAGGCAGGCGCTTTGCCGTGCATTTACTGATTCAATTTACTCCCTGCTCTGCTAAATGGTGCTCCGGTTAAACACCCCGAGCTTTAAAAATGACTTTAAAACTTCTGTTTGAGCATTTTTCTGACGCCGTACTTTTACCGGAGTCGTTTTTCAGAAGGTTATTATTACATTTCCCAAAGTATGAGTACCGGGCACTTTGTACACTGATTACGCAGCATTTTTTCGGGTGAATTTGTGTTCTCTTTAGCAGACAAACTGTCCTGCCTGGGTATATTAATGAACTTCGAAAGACATTACGGGAAATTCAGAGTGCCTGTTCCTGCGACGCTTTCAGTCCCCGTTGGCCTCCCGCGTTCTGCTGACTTTCATTTAGCGATACCGTTCAGGTGCTGCGTGCAAATTGGTCGTCATTAATCGTCTCCGATATTTAGGCCTCTTCTGATTTGCAAATTGTCTTTAAACTATTGCCCTCGCGTTGCCACGAGGAATATTAATCACCCAAGCGCTTCGAGGAGGCTGGCAGGATCACAGCGAGCTGCAATCAGGAGCGAACACAAGGAGCTTAATTAGTATGTTTGTTCAGTAGAAAATAAGCACTTATTAAAGGAGAGACACCCAAAGTCCCAGTAAAGGAGAAAGCAGTGGTTCCTGTTCTTCCAAAGCCTAAAGCAGACCGTTTTTAGGAACTAGATTCAGCCTGAACGTGAGGCTCGAAACAGAAATTTCTTTGGTCAGATCATGTTCTCTCAATTTCCTTACCTTTGTGTTTACAGGCACAAATAATCGGATGAATGAGAGTCTTAATGTGGGCAGCTGAGTCTGATAGAAATCAGATAGGCACCTGGCATAAGCCTGGGGATTATGGGGACGTTTCTGTAGATCATTTGATATGCATGACCTAAAGTTTGTACATCAGATTCATAAACGATAAGGCCAGTCATATTTAAGAAATTGAATATGGCAGGGAACTAACGTGGGAACTAAAGGTAAAATAAATAAAATCAAACCTGTCAATTCTTCCTATCAAAATCAACATCCTGCTGTTTAAAAGCAGTTGAAACCGACCATGGTACCACGTCCTGCAGCAGTATCTGCCTCACCTGATTCTTCTTAACGAGCTACTGATTAGGTGATCACCTCACCCAAATCTGCAAAAGTACAGGACACATGAAAGCTGGAACTATCATTAGGTTCCCAAGTCAGTCAGACCTTAGCGGTCAGCGGAGGCCAAACTAACGACGAATTCATTTTATCTACATTTAGCAAACAGCAATATCTGCAGACTCCATTAAGTTTACTGTCTGGAATCGAAAAACAAATCAGGTCAGCCCCCAGCATGGACTGCACGGTCCCATGACCCATTCTTCTGAGGTTTGTTTTGTTTGTATACGTTTCTGTAACGGCCTTTAATTAATATGATTTACGTGCTGTAAATAGTTGCTTCTTTAAAAAAGCTCAGTGTGTTTTGTGCCGTTTTTTATTAAGTCTTTTTTAAGTTTGCTGGTCAAACACAAAACACACAAAAGCTAGATATCTAGAGATAAAAGACTGATATCTGAACTTTCCTACGTCATTAGTATAAGACATCAGTATTGCTATGTTAAAAAATGAATCTAAACCTCTTTGCTTTGTATTATTATTTAAATTATTAGTCGTGGTCTAAAAACACGGTGTCTCCTTTGCCATTTTGGCCCCCTGCCACATTTTAGAGCAAACGGACGCTCTCGGCATTGCGGCAAATAAATATATTTTTTTGGAACTTGTCAATAATTTGTCGAATCAAACAAAAAAGTTTAATGTTTTTTCTTGTAATGTTTTTCATCCAGAGCTCTATTTTGCATTACAGGATGTAGTTGCTTCGTAATGGCAAAAAAACACAGCACCCTGAACCAAATGGGCTACCCCAACTTTGGTACAGAAAGACAATGGTTAAGCTGGTTTGTACTTCTCAAAACTATTGGGGGATATTTTCAAATGGAATGAGAAGTTAAATAACCCTTAATTTTTGTGAGCAGTGTATATTGCATTCTCTCTTATTTTTTATTAGCATCTCTATTTGAATTATTACTTGGTTACCTGGTACCTTTTTAATTTGAATTCCTTGCCTATAGCATTTATAAGGAGGTAATCCTTATAATAATCTGTTTTGGGGTCTTGGTTTTCCCATGGTTTTTCCCTTGCCGCTGTGGCTCTAGGCTTGCTCGGTTAGGGTTCTCACCCTGGAAATTTGTCGAGTTGTTTTAGTGATTGTGTTACATTTTGAAAGTCTTGGCCCTGGGGAGAATTAGAGACGGGTAAAAGCAGACATTTGTGGAAATGGAACAGTTTTGGGAAGAACTTGAATTTACTACTGTACCTGCACGTGCATTAGCATGGTCACCTTGTCCTGCTGTGGAGCCTTCGTTCTTCTGTGAAGATTTCGAAACGTGATTACAGGGATTGACTGCCTTTCAGAGGCATGTGGCTGTCCACACAATACATGGAGTTCCAAACCAACAGTTATTCATCTGATATTGCTTCCGGAGGCAGGTTCCGGGTTAGTAGTAAGCTTTACAAGTGATGACTGAGAGAGGATTTTTACGGCTTTAGAACGAGCTGTTGTTGCTCCAAGGGTGTTTTTACTTCACAATAACAGCACTTAGAGTTGCTCTAAGAGCTCTAGGACGGCAAAATGGGGCACCCTGTAACCTGCTGAAACTCAGCGATCTTCAGCAGGGCCTACTGGTGACTGCGTGGCTTTGTGCTCGATTTTTGGGAACTTGTAGATTAATTCTGGCACAAATCACGTTTTTTGTTGTATCATATCAACCAGTTATATATATCAGGTGCAGTGACCTTGTATTCACGCTGCGTCCCCAGATCTGTGTGTGGCTCTTTCATGGCTGCCGCTTTAATGATCTGGTTCGTCTCTGTGTCTCCTCTCTGAACATTCATGTCTGCTCGTCTTTGTCCTGTCCCTTTTCTCGCCCGTGTTTCTACAGTAATGAGTGGTTTCTCGCAGCACATAACCGGCGGCTCCACTTAACAACATCCGAGCTGCGAGTGGAGCTGCAATACCGCTTTTGCCAATTAGCAGCCAGTACGGATACGGGCTCACGTGGCACGCTCGGTTTAGCTCACGACAGCGTCCGGCCGCCTGTCCCGCCTTGATTCCGCATGGCAGTGCCAGTGTGATGTGCCTGATGGGGGGGCAGTGACTGGCACTATCATTAGGTCCCCAAATCTTTTTAACAATGCAGTTTCTCAGCAGAGGCCAAACTAACGATGCCCTCGTTGTACCCGCATTAAGTAAGGTCTACCCAACATTATCCATTAAGTATGTCACGTACTGTCTGGAATGGGCAAAACATTACCCCCGGCATGGCCCGCACCGTCCCCTGACCCTTTCTTTGGGGCTTTATTTTGTTTGAATGCGTTTCTGTAACGTGCTTTGTTTTATGTGCGGTAAATAGTTTGCTTGTATAAAAGCTCAGAGTGTGTTTTTTTTAGTAAAGTCTTTTAAGTTTGCTGGTCAAGTTTGGATCCTGGGTGGTTTGGGCTGAAGTGGAGTACCTTTCAAATCTGTGCATTCAAATCGTCAGAATCAGAAGCCTTAGCAGGAAGACTACCTCTGTGGTTCAAAACTATTTGTCAAATTTCAACATCATGCTGTGCAGCGCTGTGCAAAAGTTTTAGGCCACCGTTAGGTTTAATAGTAACTAATAACTGTCTGAGCGACTTGAGTGACAGAGGCATGATCTTCTCAGAAGGGTGGAAGCCAAGAATCGACTTTTTCAGACTAGGAACAGGGTGAAAAGGCTAATACATACACGAAGACGATATGATGTTCAGCAGAAAATAATATCATGAAATGACAAATCCGAACTGTTCCGGTTCATCGTCCTGTCTTCAAATCTGGGCGAATCGAATAAGAACATGTGCACAAATCCAGCCTTTTCAGGTCCTACACCAGCCATGATATGGATACTGCGAATCAGTCAGTGTGTTCCTGTAAAATGTTTGAAATGCAGCGTAAAATTATATTACCAAGTCAATAAAACACATCTGTGCTTTTTAGTACCCGGGATATGACAATTTGACTGGCTTCGATGCGACCTAGAACCAAAATGAAGGCCCATACGAAGTGTGTGTCA
Organism: Parotocinclus spilosoma; assembly: GCA_033117975.1. Lineage (NCBI taxonomy): Eukaryota > Metazoa > Chordata > Actinopteri > Siluriformes > Loricariidae > Parotocinclus > Parotocinclus spilosoma. The sequence continues at coordinate 10,023 of JAVSBV010024778.1, read as the reverse complement.
AAACGCAGTGCAATATTGAGCAGAAAAATCAGATTTGTATTCACAATAATAAATGAACAGGACATTGGGACAGAAATCTGACCAGGAGTGGCCGAACTTTTATGTACGACCGTAAACGGGAATTTACGAGACGGCGCTCGGAGACGGCGCTTGCATAGAGCAGGCATAAAGTCTCTATCCTTGTGTGTGTGTGTGTGTGTGTGTGTGTGTATAGAGTTATTGATCGGGATGTTGATGGTGATGCACTGGGTTGAGGGAAGCGGGCTGCTCAGCACTACATCATGGGGCCGAGCCAAAGTTTCCGAGCCGAGCAGACAGACTGAGAGGAGTCAGCGGGACTCGCGCCATCGCTCCGGGTTCAGCGAGAAGCTCCGCGGCTGCGTGCGCACGGCTGTAAATTAGTCCCAGGCGGTGACATGCTGCTCGCTGGGTAATTTGGACAATGGGGCATTTGACAGGCCACCCATCACAGACACTGCACCCCAGGGAGTTGCCTCCCTCTGCCTCGTTTTTATCCCCCCCCCCCCTCGGCTTTAAGTAGCAGCATCATTCTCCAATCAAGCACCGAAATGGCTTTCAGCGTGGGGAAACAGAGCGGCAACGGGGGGGGCGGGGGAATAAAGTAGAAAGCAACAGATTTTCAGACCTGCCCTCCTCTGTTGTTCATAAACTCCCTCGGATGCCTTTTATAGCCCATAAAAGGAGTGGAGGCCAAAAAAAAGACATCTCTGTTGCAAGGCTTCGAAGGAGGATGCCCAGGACTGGCTGCGTAACGGTGCAGGTGCGGGACTGTACGCAGATTCATTTTGATATCGTGACAACTGGATGCTGGTTCATGTTTTATGAGCTGCAGCACGAGTGCCTTTTTCAGGACACCCAGCAGACGAGGTGTGTTCCTGCTGGTCGTGTTGGGGCAGGAATGCCTGGCCTTTTGGCCTCTCCGGATCTCACTTACTGAAGAAATGGGAAGTGTGTGGTATCTCCGACAGTTATTAGTCTCATGCAGTTAGTGCTGTATAACACACTTTAGTTGAAGGGTTTCAAATCCAAGGACTTTCTCAGGCTGTTACAGACCGAACACGACATGAAAAAGTGACGGGAAAACAAAATCTGTTTAAGCTTTTGGATTCAAAAATATTGAATTTTGCTGCCTGGATATTCATTTCATATTGTGTGCTTTAACTGCCTCCAAAATCCAAACGGGGACGCGTGCGATTTTGGCAAAAAGAAAGGGGCGATGAGAGTCTCGCTGGCTTATAGAAGAGCTTATTATTTTTTTAAATTATTATTTTAATTGCCTTATTATAAAATCCAGTGATCTCTTGATAAAATGAGACAAACAATAAGGTTATTCGGATTCAAATTAATAATAAAAAAGCAAGTGTTAAAAAGAACTAATACAATGAAAGCCTTTTACGAAGGTATTTATTAAATGTGCAAAGTAGCATCTCATAATTGGAACTAATAATTAGAACCTGAGCAGCTAACGAGGGGTTCTTATGTGGCCCGGATCGTAAATTGCAAGGGACTCTGGCAAAAATATCAAATAAGACTTGATGCTAGATCTAAAAAAATTACTTTACAGAGATTTACAAAGTATTCAAATAATTGTGTGAATTGAATGAAAAATGACCAAGTTATGACTTATTAAAGGTCTGAGATTTTTACATACCATCATTGGATTGGCTGTTTGGATAAAATCGATTCATTCAGCATGGGATGTTTTTCAAAACAAAGGGCGAACCAGGTTATTTTTCTGTGCTTTTTATCGTTCTTGGGGTTTTTTTTCTGAATGAAAACCTCTTAAGAACAGGGTTTAAAAGCAACCTTTTAGTCTGAATTTTAATCCAATTCTTGGGGAAGTGAACATTAAGTGTCTTTTTTATTTATTAAACGAATAGAGGGGGCACTTAACTATCACTTTAATATATCCGGAAACAGGCGTTGGGGTCTTGCGTGTTTCGCCGGAGCTTTTGTGAGTTTCCATCCAGGAATCTTCTCTTTCAGCAGACGTTCTGCCGCAGCAGTAAAGCTGAACATATTAACGTGTTAAGTTTATCCAATCGGCTGAGCACTTCACAAAGGGAAAGACCCTAATAAGGTCCCTAGCAGTGCGAATGGATTAGAAAAACCCATCCAATCGGATTGCAAGCAGAAATTGTAGCGAATAGAAAGGCGAGCAGGTTTTAAACTCTCCAAATGTCCTGAAACAGACTCAAACCAGAGACGCCGCTGGGTTTCTGCATGTACATTTCGGAGCATATGGCCTCAGCAGGTCACACAGGGGGGTTAAAAATGAACTCTCGAACCGTGGCCGAGTCGCGTCCTTGAAGCGCCCTTGCCCTAGTGTGTAGTGCATAGTCCATTGCTGGTCTCCCGCCTGTCTTTTCTCGCTTTCGCTCAGCTTTTTTTAGAAGAGTCAGACCCCTTTTTAATCCCGTGATCTTAAGTGAGTCCCCGATCCTCCTCTCGCTGCACAGACCCTGGAGAAAAGCCAGCACCATGATGGCTCTGGCCCTGTAAGGTCGCCGCCCATCAATAGAACCTCCATAAGTGCTCGGGTTATGCACATTTACAGCCGAAGGTCGTGCTCACAAATTTGTCCCCTCGCTTGAGATTGGTGTCGTCGGCCGTGCCTCAAGCCAATTCGGTTCGTGTTTGGCTTGCAGGAGAGACTGGGGGAACGAAAAATGAAATGAATGTCATGCTCATGTCGCTTTCAAGCGTATCTTTTCGGGCACATACGACCCAGGAAAAATGATCCCCAGCAAGTGTGTGGCACAGGCTGTCCGTGTGCGAGGACGCACTGTAATCACATGGCTTAGCCAGCTCCAGACAGTCTCACACACACACACACACACACACACACACACACACACACACACACACCTGCGCTTTCTCTTCAGGCAGAAAAGAGGTGAAAGAATGTGTAAGAACCAGTAACAGACTTATCTCTGATTAAGTTCACTTTTCCTCCATTTCAAACTTCATCATCGTTTCTTTTTTAACTGCCCCTGCTAAGGTGAGGCGGCTTAAATCAATTTGTGCAGATAAACTTTGTTGGCAAATCACCTGCCCTGTCTGATAAGCGCTGGGGTTCACGGGAATCTGAACCACCAGCAGGGTCGTGACCTACCTTTTTGCATTGATTTTAATACAAATTCGAATAACACATTTTTTATTTCACTCTGACAGTGTAATCAAACGTCTCACTCAAGGACTTATCGGACTCGCCTCACTCTTAATGATAACCTGAATCGGAACGTTCTCGATAAAGGGAGTGGCCTCGTGTGTGTGTGTGTGTGTGTGTGTGTGTGTTTTGCGGGTCTCTGGGGAACAAACAGTAAAGGAGGGGTTCATCCAGATTCGAATGTTTGTCGATAAACGTCTGGGTGACTGGCCCCGCACCCCGAGCCGTCCCGTAATAAATGTGTGCATTAGCTCTCGGTGGCCAGCAAAGAGCAGATTAAGAATGTAACTGGATTACTTCGCCCTTCAGCCGGCTCCCGGTCTCCGGGTTGAAGGCTCGCGTATGTTTATTTATGAATCGGGTCGGGTCGCGTTCGCTCTCGAGTCCCGTCGTCTTTCATCCGGTGATTCGTAAGCTCTTCCCCGTTTGCTCGCCCTCTCTCTCGGAACGTCGAGGATTTATGTGGCCTTTACGCGTTCGTGCTCGACTCCCCTCTGACGGCGAGGAAAACAGCAGCTCGCCTGATACAGTGCCTTCCTGGGAATGATAAATCCACTGATAGAATGGCTTATCTTTTACAGCAGTGTCAGGGAGGAGCATCCACCAGCTGCTAGCACAGCTGTCTGAGACTTCGGGGAGCAAAAAGAAATACATAAGGACCTCGGGCTGCCTGGGTTGTTTCTCGCTTTCACTTATAGTTTCCTTAGAGTATGAAGTGATGCGGAACCAGTCGCAGGCTTAACGCCAAGTCGCACTCTTGCATTAGACAGTGTGGTGCTCAGGGTTAGCCTGACAAAACTAATAACACTTAATCAGACAGACCTATAAAGACAGTGTGGAACTGATGAGGTACTGATGTGGGACTGTGGTAGCCTAGCGGTTAAGGTACAGGACTATGGGCCAGAAGGTCCGGGGGTTCATATCCCACCTCTGATAAAAGCTGCCACAGTTGGGTCCCTGAGCAACGTCCTTAACCCACAAGTGCTTGGATTGTAAGACTGTATTAATTGTAAGTGAATCTGGATAAGGACGTCTGCTAAATGATGTAAATATAAATATAAATGTACCGTGTCCCGAAGTTTACAGTTTGTTGGGTTGGAACTCTTGTACGGTCTCAGATAAGTTTGTTGGATGGCACTGCCAATAAGGTACCTACCTATATAATATAATGGTATATTATATAGTATAATATATGTATAATATATAATATATAATATAGTATAATATATATATAGTATAATGGTATAATATATGGTACCTACCTATACCTAACTACCTATGAAACCTGGTACGTTTGATCCGACGTTCTTTTTTCTTCTTAAATGAGACGACGGAATAACGGAAACAACGGTAAATACGAATTAAAAAAAATATCTAAGCTGTTACGCACAATAACCTATGTACAAAATAAGAAACATTCAAAGGTGATATTTAAGTTTTATCAGGAAAACAAAATTCTCAGTTTTTGCTTTAGAACCATGGCACGTTAACAGTTTTTAGAATCCGATCCTTTTTTTAGTTAGGCCAGACTTTTTTAATTGCTTGTTCCTCGGATGTCCCATACTTAAGAATCAACTGAGGAGGGAGGAAAAAAAATACAAATAAATCTTTCTTTTTCAGCACTTTTCAATTTCTCAAGGACTATGGAATCAATACAAGGAAGGAGGAAGAAATAAAAAAATTTATTTAAAAATAAAATGTATTTAACCTACAATTAAATTAAGCAAATCTGGAGAAAATTAAATGAACAGAAGAAAACCTAAAAAGCTAAAAAAATAATATAATTTTGAATAATTAAAAAATTTTAATTTCAACCACTGGTGCTGCGGCGAATCCGAGAAATATTAATTAACGGAAAAAATAATTTCCGTGAAACAAGCAATAAAAAAAGTCTGGCCTTACGTAATATAAAGTCATTTTGATGCTGTAGGGGGCAGTATCACGTGGTTTGGATCCATTTTTGTATCCCGGCCAGCTTCCTAGTCCACATTTACTGGGATTAAGTGTAATACAATGTACTAATACCTACATAGTGCTCTTTATTATGCAGAAAATTGCAGGTTAAACAGAAGCAGAAAAAAAAAACATTCAATTCTGCCAGACAAGTTTGCTTTTGTACAATTCCCTTCCACACTCGGCCGCGCTTCGATGCATTTGTCACCATGACAACTAACGTCCAATGTTTCTTGCTCAAGACTATCCCTAAGAAGTCGACAAGGAACGCTGCCAAGCCATCGAGGCATGATATAACACACACACACACACACACACACACACAAAAAACGCCAAGAGAGCGATATTTTCCTAATTGACAAGGTGGTTACCAAACGAGCACCGAACTTAAAACTTCAAAACCATCTCCGCGTCCTTATCTCTGAGTTCGCTCGGTTCAGAAATCCTAATTTCCAAATGACAGAGCCTAAATTAAATCGTTAATTCTTGGGCTTTGCGCCCTCATCTCGGTAAGCAAAGTCCTTTGCTCTCGAGGGTGTGATAAACATTCGTCCGTTATCTGCAGCTCTTCAGGCTCCGTCCTGCTCTCCTTCTCTGATGTGCTTGAGATGTAAAGGAACCCCATCAAAACAGCGCATTAGGTTTCAGGTTTCGTTCGAGCCTTCCGCTGGTTCTTCGCCCTGAGAAAACCCGCACGCACAAACAACAGCAAATAAAGAATTGAACGCCGGGGGATGGCGGAGCTTCGTTTTCTCGTGCCTCTTCCGTGAACCTGCGCTCGGAGCCTCTGATGATTATTCTTGTGACCTCGGGTCAGAGAGGGGTAGCTCTGCAAAACGCGGCCTTCCAGAACTCCAGCGAGTGCGTGTATTAAAGATGAGTCTCTCTTTGAAGATGTTTGGCAACCCAGACAGCTACAGCGCCCTGATGGTGCAGAAGGAGCCTTCCTGGCGTGCCGTGTTATCTTGCAGATAGCGTACGGATGGGAGGTCTGCTGCGGGTTTTGTAAACTTCACACTCCCTCGATCTGCATGGTGGCACTGCGTCGTGCCGTTTGTCGTGCTCGGTCTATCGGATTGATCGCACCCTCGTCCGCAGTGTTTATCAAGTGTTTCCTTACCGCCCTGTCGCCAGGTTTCATCTCACCTTTGTGCGAGACAAAGAACTCAGACTGTAGGAAAGGTTAAAAGACTGAGCTCCTCGAAAGTGGAAATCGTCGCCGCACCTGGAGGAGAAAGCGCCGTGGCTACCGCTAACGTAGCAGAAGCGACCTGTTAGCCAGGCCGTTCAAGACCCCCTTTTTTTTAAGATCATTTCTTAGAGGACTCTGGTGTACTTCTATTCCCTAGGCCATGGTTAATCATTATTTGTCCTATTTTCCCAATTTAGCAGTTACCAGCAGTTCCCTGTCCCTTATCTAGGTCAGTGGTGTTCACACTCTGAGACAGTTTTAAATCGTAGTTGCTGTGGAGGATGGCATGACATCACCAAGTCCCAGTTCCCAGGACGTAAACATTGACCAGTATGACCAGCAGTTAGGGAGTCCAGGGGTGATTCTAGGAGCAGAGCTTTATACCCAATAGGTCCTCCACACTAAAACGACCATACTCTAGGGACTACCACTGGTGGGGCTAGCTCCCCTGAGAACTAGGAACTGTTTTTGGTGGGAACAATCCATTGGGACTGCGGTAGCCTAGCGATTAAGGTACTGGACTCTGGACCTGATGGTCCTGGGTTTAAATTCCACCTCTGCCAAGCTGCCACAGTTGGGTCCTTAAGCAAGACATTGCTTGAATTGTAAGAATATATCAGTTGTAAGTCGCTCTGGATAATAATACATTCAATAGGAGCTAAAGAAGTTCCTACACATGACATGGAAGAACCTTTTGACCTTTTGTTAGGGTAGGGCAAAAGGCACTGGGAACTGGAAAGGGACCAGCAACTCTAAAAAATGCTTTAATGCTGACAAAGCCATCACTTGGGTCACACCATTTGGAAGTCAAGGGGGTGCTGTTGTAATCATGTTAGTAAAATATTCTGTTTAATCCATATGCGTATGGTTTTCTAAAAATAAAACAACAAAAACAGCCCCGGTTCCCTTTCAGCACGGCATCGTTGGGATTCAGGTGGAGAAAACTTTTGCGTTGTTCAGAAACCCAAGGTTACCGTTTCCCCGTTGCCTGGGTGCAGAGTGACACTGAAGATTTTGAGCAGTTCTTTTGCTACTGGTTAGAGCTGTGAAGCTTCTGACAAGGTGCCAGAGGAGCTCCGAAAGGTGTCGAGGCAGTTCCACAGCTGACTCTTTTTTTTTTTTTTTTTTTAAAGAAGAATGCATTAATGTAATGGTGCAGTGGAAAAACGGCACACAGGCTCAAACTGTTACGGACGACCAAATTCCCGAGAGTTCTCTCATTCTTAATGTTATCGCAACGGAAAACATCAATGCGTTGGCCGATTGTTTTTCACCAAACTTCCGAAAGTTAACGCCCGCTCTGATTGGAGCAAAACCGGGGTTACTGCAGGGGTACTGCGGCAAGAGCGACGTGAAAAAACAAGAGCTCTTAGAAAGAGAGTTGAAATTATGAAGTGCTTTGAGCACTTTGTTCTCTTTGCAAGTAGCGTGACCGAGGTTGAGTTAAACCGACACGGTCGGTGAAAAGGCACCACTGGAAGGCAAAACCTATCAGTTTGAGATGTGGGCGCTCTGGGCAGAATGCCCATTATTATTTGTTTGGAATGAAAGAGGCTTTAGCAGGCCTGGTGTTAGAAGGGTGAGGTGCGGTCGAGTTCCAGTCTGGCTGCTCCAGGATGCCTTTTCGTGATAACAGACCCTGTTGTTGAATTACGTTCCTGACCACCTATATCGAATTTTGGTAATAGCCCTATACCTACTTCATGATGGCATACAGATGGGGTGAAAGATTCTACGTGCTTTTGGTAGCACAGCTCTGTCTTTTCCTCAGATCTCTGCTAGGTCCAGTTCCAGTTTCAGAGGAGGTTGTAGTCGTTCTAGTAGGTTTGGGGAAGATGATGGCTGCTGGTATAAATCAATCAGCTGCACCCCAGACTTACCTCATACTTTGCCCAGCTTGGCAAGGCTGAGATTTGAACTTACAGTCTTCACACTGGCACGTTGGCCATCTCTTGTAGGGACGAGCCATCTTTTGGAACCCTGCTATGGACTGGTGAACTGTCCGGGGTGTACCTATGGGAACCCCCAAATGATCCTGTCCAAGATAAAGTTTTTAACTTTTTACCTTGATAGACCCTGAGTGTTTTTTTTTTTTTTACTATTTACATTCTTATGGTTTTGACATTTTGGGGGTTTGACCTTGCCATCCAGATATGACCCTTCAGAAGAGAAGCTTTCCGAGATGCAAACGGGGAACGTGTGGTTCTCGCGGTGAAAGCGGGCGGTAGGATAAAGTGCTTAGATGTTTGCTTTAGCATGCTGTGAACTGGAATTGAGTCTCTGACTGTCAAGGTGAGATTATTCACTGCTGCAGGTGGCTCCAGATGTCTTGTTTTAATTGCCGTTTTCAAAGCAAGTTGCCTGTATTGTTGTCATGGCGATAAAACGATGCCCTTAAGCCACTGATAGCACTGGCTTTTGGTCTCGGTTTGCTAGGGGTTTAAGGATCGTGTGCGCGAGGCAGCACTGAGGCGGCGCTGAAAATGTTGTGCTCTGTTGTTATCTAATTCTCTGTCTGACGCTCTTCGCGTTCGCCGGCGCTAGATTGGACATCATGGAGTGCACGCTTATGTTTTATGTATTTTCTTTTCCATTCCTGGAGCACTTCTCCAAAGCGCCGCTTTCTTTTTTTCATCTTATATTTCTGCCGCAGTGCTCGGCGGTGATTGCGAGGCGGAAAAAGGGGGACGAGGGGAGCCCAGGCTGCATCCTTTAAGTCTCAAAAGCACAACACCGGGAGAGATCTGGCGCTAAGACGAGGACGAAATTCTAGACAGAGGGTTAGAGATGTTCAGAGAGGAAAGACTAGAGCGTAACGAGTGTCCTGGGTTTTTTCAAAGGCAGTTTCTAGGTCACAGTTTGCAGTATTGCTGGGAAATGTTCAGGTCTGAGCCGAGGGTGCTCACTATGGAAACAGCAGCAGAGGTGGGTGAGAAACGTTCACCATGTTTAAAGATGATTCACGAAAGCTGCTTAGTTCTAAAACGGAAAAGAGCGGTCCGTCTTAGTGCCCGTTTGCTTGGAATGGGGTTGCACGGGGTGCCGTGCTTCTTGTTTTTTAAATAACTACTAAAATATGCAGAATGCTTCCCGAAAAGTGTTTTTGTTTTGACCCCACTTATTCGGTCAGGGGCACTGTGCCGTCCCAGGAATTCATCACAGTACCCCTAACTGCATCGGCGGACCGTCACATTGCGGAAGCCATAGTGACATCATACTATACTTTAGGAATACAGTATCAGACTGAGCTTTTGGGCTGCATGCTTGTTTCATCTGCATGAACGTTTATTGGTTTTATCTCCATGTGTACGCAGCACACCGATAACGATCTCTCGACCAGGCCTGCACATTTACTGGGTCACGGTTCCGGTCCAGAGCTAATAGCTCCTGTGGAGCGTAAACCTGATAAAACTTACTCGCTTTCCCAAGCGCTCCCTCCCTCACCCCCTGTATTATTTTCGGACTCATGGGGAGCTTAGGCTGGAGACTTTTTCTCAAGCTCTTTACCTTATCTCAGGCGGCATTCCATTTGACCTTGCTCTGGTTCTATCAGAAACAAGTCAAAATCTCGTGTCTGGGACTACTTCAGTACCGGCGTATGCAGTACATTTAAAGGTACAGTATATTGTGTTTATATAGTCCCCGGGTAAAACATTAGTGTTTACGGTGGTAGTCATTTTAAGGCGCT